>CAWUFW010004213.1:1325000-1599425 GCA_963921515.1 Calotriton arnoldi
AGATGCCCACCAACACAATGTCCACACTGGATGCAGTGCGCTGCAAGCAGCAGCAAGCGGCCCAATAGCAGTGTGTGGGGAGCTGCTGTGCCCTCACAAAATGGAAAAATAAGTTACATCAATGTTAATGAATGTCAACAATAAAAAAAAAGAATTTATTTAAAAAAGAACACATCGGCTTTGACACTGAAGCAGTGTAGGAAGCTGGCTCTCTATATAGTGCACTAAAATGAAGTACACTGTCCAGGGTACAGAGTCCAGTGAGACCCAGATTGGTACACAGAGGCAGAAGTAGATAATACTAATGCTCTATTTGTTGTAGTGTGGGTGAGCATTAAGGCTTAGCGGAGGGTAGTACTAAGCATGTGTGTACTCACAGAGGCAATAAGTGAGACACACACAAGAATGAATCTGAGACCAATTTGCAAAAATAACATTGGTTTTTACATAATTTTGAAAACCAAGAACTTCGTTCTACAGTAAAAACTTTTCAAGATATGAATTTTTCAAGTTTGCAAAATAAATCACTTTTGTACGCAATTACTGACCGTTGAAGTCAATTGGAGAAAATAGAAAAATGCATATAAAATCATAAAGGTGGATTTCGAGGTTTGCCTTCAGGATTTAGGTAAGTAGCAAGGCCAGGCCCAATGTTACACCAGCAGATTCTCGGGAGCATCCCAGATTCAGTCGGGAGCATAGTGCTTAAGTCGTTGGTAGCTGGTGTGCTACGAAGAAAGGGCCACCTGAAAACCCACTGCACAAGAGAAATTAAAGGTAAGTTCGAGGGATCCTACTTGAGGGAGCAGGTCATAAGGGCCTTAGGACCACAGGAGTACAACTGGCCGAGCAGGCTGGGTGCAGAGCAGATCGGTCAGCCGGGTGGCGAGCGTCAAGATGTCCTCGCGGTCAGAGGCAGGCAGCTTGGAGAGGTGATTTTGAGACAGCTAGGCCAATCACGAAGTGGGTCTCAGGGGTCTTGACGTCCTTCAATGGGTGCTTGGTTCCTGGGTATTTGGAGTCCAGATTTAAGTCTTCATCTCGGTGAATGCTGCAGAGCATCTGTTACCCCGGGTATTGGTACGGCATGGCTCTGGTAGATCCTGGTGTCTCCACACTTGGAGGGGAGACAGATTTGATTATCTGGGGCTGGTGTACCCCTTTTCGTTTGGGTGCTGCGTAGGAGTCGACAGGGAGCAGCTAGTCAAGAAACCAGATTCTACGGGTTTGGTGCCTGTGGACTGCAGGGGAGTAGTATCTCTACTCCAAGAGAGTTCTTTGGTGATTTGTCAAAGGCTGGAGGTGCTCTGGGGTTCTTGGAGGCCTCACAGTTTCAGGACAAGACAGCACACCACGATTGTCAAGTCCTTAAGGCAGCAGGCAGGGTTTGGCACCAATTTTCTGCAGCAGAGCTTCAGTCCTCGGGTCAGCTGCTCTTCTTTGTCCTTATCTTCTTTGTGTCCGTCGCATCTATAGTTCAGGGACCAGGGATGCTACCTAAACACTAATTTTATGGGTGTTAAAGGGGGTGACAGGTGGAGGCTAATGGTCTACCTGCCTTTAGGTTGTCTACACCCTCTAAGTGCCCACTTCCTATGGGAAGGAGCACTACCCTGTCCCTAATTGTCCAATTCCCTCTCAAACCAAGATGGAGGAAAATTAAAAGTGGGCTCCACATCACCTGCCCCACCTTAGGGGTGGTGCTGGCTGAATGGGGACCTACCTCCCAATATAACGCTTTTCCTGCCTATCCTCCTGCCAAATGTGGAGCAGGACAGAGGTGTTGGCATTCTCCACCATCTGGAGATGCCGGTGCAGCATTTCAAAGGCGGCATCGCCTTTGAAGCTTCCTGCCTCTGAATGCCTTTCCTGTCTGGTGGAGGTGTGAAGCACTTCTGCCCAGAGCAGGCTTAGTCCTTGCCTCTGAGAGCGCTTGCTCTTACCCCATGAGGTCAGAAACATGTCTGGTAATGGCATGCTGGCTAAGACTAGTCTGAGACCACAACAGTGCTTGGTGGGTTTTCAGGGGACTCTCTAAAGGGTCTCCTGTGTGAATTTATTAATAAATCTCACACTGGCATCAGTGAGGGTTTATTAAGACAAGATGTTTGGTACCAAACATCTTAGAGTACAGTGAAGCCATCATGGAGCTAGGAAACTCGTAATGACAAGTATCCAGCCCATGTACTATCTTTAGCTTCGCTGTGCACTTACAATATCTAAGAATGGACTTGATATTGTAGCGCCATATCTGCTCGTCCACAAATGGGATACAGTGCACCCTGCCTTATGTCTGTAAGGCCTGCAGTAGGGGTGACTTACCTATACCTCATGCAGTGCTTGAGGGCACGGCACACAGGGCTGTGTGCCATGTCGGATCTTCAGTTTTCTCTGCACCAAGACACACAGCCTGAAATGGCAGCTTGCATGGTCTTGGTGAGGGGTCCCTCGGGTGGCACAATTTGTGCTGCAGCCCTGGAGGGACCTCTTCAGTACCCATGCCCTAGGTACCAGGGGTACCACTTACTGGGGACTTACAGGGTAGCTGAAGTTGTGCCAATTGTGGTACAGTTCAATGGAAAGAACACTGGTACTGGGAACCAGGTTAGCAGGGACCCAGTACACTTCAGTCAAAGTTGCATCAAAAACTGGGTGTGCACACGCACAGATTGTGTCACTCACACAGTTGTACACCAATGGCTCAAGTGGCCTGACCCATTGCCCCCTTCTGTACACTGTGGTGGATGGAAGCAAAGTATGAATGACAATTAAACTGACCAATAGAAGAAGACTGCAGGCCAAAAGTATATTATACATTATTTTTTTAATAAAAAGGATAGTCTGGCGAGACAGCTAAAGCTGTCTCACAGGCCAGACCTAAAAACAAATGAACTGAGATCACATGCTGACCGGAGATCATTTAAAACATTTAATAATTTAATGTATTTCACACGTACTTAAATCCCCTGCCAAGATAGAAATGGCTATTGCCAAAGTGGGCTGTGTCCAGTTTTTTCAACCTTTGACTTATGGACGTCCTACCAGCAGTTGGTTTTGGAAAGGTTGCCAAAACATACAAATGTAGTAACTTATTTGAAATATTTCTGGAAGCACAGGGAGGAGTTGTCTGAAAGGGGGGGGGTTTGATGGTCTGTTGATATTACAGGTTGTACACTTTGGTGGATCATTTAAAGTACTTCATGCAGATTTATGCAAACGCTTTCTAATTACTTTTCATGTTGGGTTGAGAATGAGTTAGTGTGGACCCGCTGCTGGGAAGGTTATTGATTTTTCACTCATAGGTCTACATTTTTCCCTAGTTTCTGACAATGGCGTTCAGTTTGTGTCGGGTTCGATGAAGACATTCTTGCAAGATTGAGTTCTTGTTCACATACACCTCAAGTTAGTTGTCTTCTAGAGAAGGTAGGGTGAACGAGAAAAGCTGGAGTGTAGCCAGCTACAGCCCATAGATGTGGTGAACATTTCCCCCACAGAGTACTGGAGGGATATCTCCTTTCAAGGCATGTAAGAAGAGAGTTCAGGTGACCAAGGTAAGACTGGGTAGTTATGGGATGATTCCAATCCAAAAGTTGAGGATTTAAAGGTGACAGAAGAGAGTTATAGAGAAGTGAGTCAAAAAACAAAGTTGCAAATAGAAGGCATAACAGGGTGAAGAAACTGATGAACGAAGATCAACATTCTGTTAAATTGAGCATAATTAAGGAAGGGTTGTCAAAATGTTCTTAAATACTAAATAGTAGTTTCTCATCATGCAGCAAGAAGGGTTGGCTGGATGGCATTGGTGCAGTTAGTGTTGGTTTTTGGTTATGTATTGTAAGAAAGATGGAAAATGACTTGAAATGTTTTCTGGGTTTTTTTTGTCTCAAAATTGTGGTAAATTAAGTTGTGACGAAGGTGGTCAGGTTTTGCACATGTAGATGGTTTGTATGATGTTTCAGGTTTTTTCAACATTTTTGATTATCAGAAAGTCTGATCACAAAACTATTGCCAAATAACAGCAATGCAGAGGAACTGGGACAGTGGTTGTTCCTAGGATGGAGGTTGTTACCACTCAAACAAAGTTAGATTACTAGAAAATCTGAAGAATCTAAGGGGCAGATGTACAACCCTTTTTTGCGGCCGCAAACGGGAGATCGGCCCGTTTGCGACCGCAAAAAAGGTTCCAGGCATGTACAAATGCTATTTTGAAAGTCACTGACTCGCAAAATAGCATTTGCGACTCTCGCTATTAGGAAGGGGCATTTGTGGTTGCAAAACACTGGCAGTTTACCACCTACTTCAAATGATGCACTGTGTTTGACCCACACCCAGCTTTAGCCGTCAGCATCTGATAGGCACAAGCTCAAGAGGATGTCATTACACACGGTTCTAGGTTCAAACAAGGCAGTGCTGAAACCTTTACTTCATAAGTATCCTAATACTGAGGCTCCCTCTCATTTCAGCCTCTCATTGTTCTTTGCTTGCAGTGGTTTTGCTGTTGGAATCTACACCACAAGCTCGCCGGAAGCCTGTCGGTATGTGGCCAGCAACTCTGAAGCCAACATCCTTGTGGTGGAGAATCACCACCAACTGGAGAAAATCCTGCAGGTGAGCTAGCCACTTGACCTCCCGCTTGCTCACTCCTCATCGTCAGGAATAATATCCAAGGTGCACAGTTTCATAAAGGGGCGATGAGGCATAGGGGGGGCTTGTCATAAAATGGTGGTGCAAGCTCAATATTAACCTCTTTACTAGTAGCACCTACTCTACACCCACACTGATTTTACACTGCTCTTGACTAGGCAAACCACTGTGCCTGTACACGGGGCTGATCCTGCGCTGATTATAACAAATCAGACCACAGCCTTATCTTTAAGTGAAAGGCCACATTTATTTTATCCGCAGAGTATATGTTAGGGTTCACCATGATGCTTGTGAGGGTCTCTGCTGTTGAGTATTGAGTGCTGTCACTGTGAGGTTCCTTTGAGGTAGTGTAATACCCTCGGTTTTGGAATAAAGACCAGTGGAGCACACCTTGGGTATGGGACACAAACATGGGTTCGGAGAACTAAAAGTCAACACTGAAAAGGGAATTTTTAAGACCTGTGTACTAGGTAAATACAGGTTCATATGGTAAAGGTGCTTTTAATACCAGTGATGGAGCTGGCATAAATCTTTGTGCTCTGCAAGCAACAAGAGAATCAAAAATTACTTCAATAGACAACATCAAACAACTCTCTTTTTACATAGCTCAGAATAGGATACCCCTGGCATACTTGGCCACTTGGCGAGAATTATATACGCATATGCCTTGAGAAATGTGTTGTATAATGTAACATACTAAGGGCAAGATTCATTATCATTTGACTCAGCACAATGCAGCAAGACAACTTGCTGTGCTGCATCAAATGGAAAGGGCAGGAATGTGCCATCATTATTAAGAGATGGGGCATTCTGGTTCACTCCCTTTAATGGGGCAGTAAGTGCAGCCTATTGCCAACGCAGGCACCTTTACGTCATGGTGCAGGGGTGCCTGTGTTGCAGGCAGGATTGTTTTTGTGCAAGAACGGATATCTTCCTGCACAAAAATAATCTTTAGAGGCACTTTTTAAGTGTGCTGCAGAGTGCAGCCCACTTCGAAAGAGGAAACAAGGAGATTAAAAGATATTTTTCCTTGTTGCGCCTCTATCAGGAAGTCGTACAATGTTGATGCATTCTCGGGTAAATCTGGTAATGCGCCAAAATGCATGGATTGATGCATGGGAACACTCTCACTCCACCCATAGAACGCCTTCCCGGTGCTGAGTAACGCACGGTGGCCTTGATTGCTTGGTAAATCTGACGTAAAGAACGTGTTGCCCTTTGGCACCATGCTTGACCCAAGGGCGACGCTATCCAATGATGAATCTGGGTCTTATGATCCAGTTTGACATGCTCACTCCTCAGCCTGTCCACCAAGGTATTGTAGGGTTGAAGATCTCTGAAACAGTCTCCTTGAACATGCTTCTCCTCACTTAAACATACACACATCATATGCTCTGTTGAAATGAACTGCAAGACTCCTCAAGTTGTAATATTCTAAAACAATTATTTCACAATCAACAATTACATTTATGTGTGTATGTCATTATATATCATTTTGTATTTAATTGTGTAATCATTGTGAATATGTTTCTTTGTTCTGTTGAATTTAACTGTTTAAAAAAATGTCATTCGGTGTTAGTGGCAGCTGCTGACATTAGTGGGGCATAAAAGTTGGATATGACTTTTATGTAGCGAGCAAAAAGGGCAAGCTTAATGGACAAACCTGGGAACTGGGGGCGTCCTCTGACGAGAAAAGCAAACGAAAAAAGATTGGCAAATGGTGCATTTTAAAGCAAATGACTTTAGTGAGAAAGCAAGTTTTATAAAACAGTGGGAACATCTAGCCTTGAAATATTATAGACTGACCTATTTTTTTACTGCATTCATATGTTCAACAGAGGCTGTAATGTGAAAATTGCAGAGCGAGACAACTTCAGGCCCTTTAAAATGTGGGCTTGCCTAGTGTTGTACACTGCATGCGGCATCAACTTTGAAAGAAAATGCACTAACCAGGCTTCGGGAAGCACCCACAGCTGCTGGCTGCAATCAGTCATATAGAAATATGTGCAGATAGGTCTTAAAGTGGGATGAAAAAAGTGGGGGCTCTCTAAAAGAGAACATGTCAATTACATTTCTGTGATTCTCTTAGTGTGCCACCCGAAGTGCATTTTGGTTTCTCCCTGAAATGTTATTGTATCCAGATATCTAACACAACAACCAACATACACCTAAAATTGCCAGTACTATTGGCTTTGTCAATTGTTGTTAGCTGTTTAAGAAAAATGAGTAACTACAATGATTTGTTACAAATAATTAACACTGGAAAAGATTCAATTTTGAAATTGTGAGACTGTGAATTAAATAATATTGAGCCCTGTGGCAGGAGGATTGGCCTTCAGTTATGTGCGCTTTATGTTAGATATGTGTGCCCTTCTTTCTGCACTCCTGGTCTATCTTCACATCTTCAACCTCATCTCTTTCCTCTTCAGCACCCTCTTTCAGAGCTTTAGAAAGGTCAGCGTCAAATTGCAGAAAGTTGCTTTTCTGCCTACCTTCCATCTCCTGCTTCAGATCGAGGTGGGGCAGGCATCCTGGGACAGACAGCCCAGAATTAAATACATCGATCTGTTTAGAGATATGATCGTATCTCTAAATAAATAAATCTATTTAATATTTTTTGAGGTAAATGTGCAGGAATTTCAGAGGGGTGCAGCCCCAGAGCCCTAATGGAGAAACCGCCCCTGTAATTGATGTTTTTCTTTGAAATACCCTGGAGCAACATGCTGAATAAATTGCACATTTTGCATCAAAGTGAAAAATAATGATTAATTACGATATTTAATTAGGTTCCTACTTACACCAGCCTAATTAGGATCCACCCTTGTCTGTTCAGACAGATCACAAAGATTATGCCAGGCTCATCTGCATCCCCATTGCCTCCACAGTGAAACTCTGCATGGCTCATTTATTCATTCATTCAATCAGTGTTTGTTTAATCAGATTATGTGTTTCTATTATAGAGGTGTTTTTCCCTCTCAAAAACAGCTGACCTTCCATATTCTATGCATTTATTAGAGCTGTATTGTATTGTATTGCATCATATATATAGGACTTACTTCCCCTATGGGGGGCGCTGAAACACTTGCCTACATGGGGAGCACACTACACCCTGTAGGATGTGTGGTTGGAAGGATGTTGTCTTTGTTTTTATCCTATGTGGGAAGTGTTCCCATGTTGTACGTGAGGATCACCAAGGTGCAGTTGTCGTGTTATGGGATGCAGCGCTTAGCAGTGTGATAGATGAAGAAGTGTGAGAAATAGTCACACAGTTTATAATTTTTAGTAAACTCGAAGCTTTGAGCAGCTTTGAAGGTCCCTTTTTGGTATGGTTTATGCTCACAATCCACTTAGCTGGTTACTGCACTCGGTTGTCTGTTATGGGATATTTTGTTTACAATGCATCGTCCCGAGCAGGCATAGGTTAGAGGGAAAGTGGCGGAGAGATCTCCTGGGATAGACCTTGTAAGTATCAGTGGAGAGGTGTGGTGCAGCGGCCAGGGCAGCTGACTCCGGAGCACAGGGTTCACGGTTCGATCCCCGGCTCCGGCGGCAGCTCAGCTCAGCACCATGTGACTCTGGGCAATAGCTCACTTAATTTCCACTCTGGCCCCCAGTGCCTTGAGACCCGTAAGGGTGAGTAGCTGTGCTATATAAAAACTGACTTACTTACATCCCAAATCTGATTGGCATTGTGAGATGCTCAGGAGTGGTCGTAGTATGTAGCTAGTTGGGACCTGCAGTGGTGGACTGTGTGACTTTGCATTTTTTTGTTGTTTTTAGAACAGGTTTGTAATAGTCTCCACTCATGCTCATGGCCACAAACGCACTGCTAGGTAGCCACTTACCCTATATAGTGGGCCCATAACCGAGTGTAACCCATTCTGTGCTATCAGAAGCCCCAGGATACGACTTCTGGCTGCAGGGAATGCGAGTGGCGGCCGCTGTGGCTCCTTGCGGGGCTTAGCCTGGGTGGTCGTGAGTCCTAGTCCAGGCAATGAGACGAGCCCTCCAGCTGGTAAAACACTGCTATGAATGAGGTGCAGCGCACCCATCACAGTCCTGGTCCGCGGTGTCACTGTACACGCAATAATGTAATTTACAGGTCTCCAAGCCCCTCATCCTACTCGTCTTTCCTTCTCACCCACCCTGCTCCCTTCTCATCTCCTTTATCCATTGAAAGCTCTCCTCTCTATCCTCCTCCTCTGTCTCTCTATTCCCTCTCTTCTGCCTCTCATTAATCCTCTTCTCTTTCCTCCCTTCTCTCTTCTTTCTGGTTCCTTTCTCTTCCTTTCCCCTTGCTCACTTTACTCCTCCTTCTCTCCTTTCTCTTTCTTGCGCAACCTTATTTCCTTCTCCCATTCTGTCACCTTTTCCTGAGTCCTGCGCCTTCTTTCACCATCTCTTTCCTTTCATCCTTTTCCTCTCACTTCTTTATTGTTCCATATCCTCTTCTTCCTGTGTACTCCTTCCTCTGAAAAGTAAACACAGCCAAGCCCTGGTATGCACTGTGTCTGAAAGAAGAAGCATTCCATGTGGGCACTCAGAATAGTGAGCTATAGGTGCACACTTGTTCATTTTGGTTTTCAAATTGCACTTGTGAAAGCGAAGATCGTAGAGTTGCAAATTTAGGATTGGTTTCAGCACAGGGCATTATAGGGTGGGCCACCATACAAAACCAGGTGCACACCCACTGCATCATTAGAATAGAAATGTTCACATCCTGGATATATATACAAACATACTCCTGGCAGGAGTAAGTGTCAGTACTGGAAAGGGTATGGGCACCATCATAATCCTTGGAGACAACAGCGGCAAGATTCTCCCCCGTTGAAAAGTATTTTCCCATGGAGAGAAAAAATAAATGTAATTCTGCGTATAAGGCTAACTTGCCAAGAACTACCAGATCTCCTTAGAGACCCACCACCCTACAAGACAAGCCCGAAGCGTTGAAAGTTGTGATGTTCTGCCATGGTCGACTTAATGCACCCACTGACACTGGAAGGTAAACAGGTCCTAACAGAGATAACAACTAGTGCTGCCATAGGATACTGAAAGCTGTTTTTGTTAAGTTCTTTGAACCAGGAGGATGTGTGGTCCACACCGAATGTGGATATGAACCTGTCAAATATCCTAAAGTGGTCTCCAGAGAGGAAGCTACCTGCTGAGAGCCTTATTTATCATAATGACAAGTAACTCCCCATCATGTCCTGCAATCAGTGCTTCCATCTGGAGGGCGGCCATCATTCATGCAGAACACCCCTGCACACACAGTCACAACCAAGCCAAGTTGGGAACTGATGGATTTTCCATAATGGAGTCGATAAAGACAAAAACCATATGCCCCTGCCTCACAGCAGCCTCTAACCAGGAGAATGTATATTTATGAGGGGTCATTCCCCACCCTCAACCATGGTAGGAGGGACATCTAAGAGCAGACCGGTTCCACAGAGCCTTCTGCTCTGCAGGAGACCCAAAGCAAAGGGCGAAGCACCAAGAGGTGAACTCACAAATGTTGATCTGGCTGGGAGACGTGTTCATGAGCAGTGATAACTCAGAAGTGCCGGTGAGCATCATATCTGGGTTGGATAAACATGTGGAGCAGCAAAAGTGCCTGGGTACCAGCAGGTGACAAAGAACTACGGGGAAAAGAGGTAGTGAAACATGTACAAGTGCCTGTAGAGTGAGGGATGTGAAAGCATGCTCAGGGCAAAGCGGCGCGAGGAGGAGAATGTGTACCAGGACAAGAGCCCACCCACGGACAGGAGCCACTCATGGGGTCCTGGAATCCTCCTACATTGTTTCAATTCAGGCCTCCACAAAAACTGTGATAGCACTGAGAGCCAGCAGCAGTCACCAAAACAAAAGACCAGACTTTCAGAGAAGGATTGTGACACAACCAGGGGGCCCCTGCAACAACTTTAGGGGCCAGCAAATGCATGGTCTGCTCCAAGAGCAAACTGGTTCCCCAAATGAGTTCCGAGTGACGGCCCCCAAATCCAACATGTTTCATGAAGGGAGGATTGGCAAACATTCATATGTACCAATGATGCTTTGTGAAAGGAGTGTTGGCAAACATTCATATGCCCTAATCATGCTTCATAAGAGAAGTATTGGCAAACATTTATATGCACCAATCAGAAAAGATGCATGTAAGGGCAGAGGTCATTAGGATGGTACCTCTGTGGCACCCTGCTTGTGATGCCGTTGGCTCTAATCTGTCATGCTTTTCTGCTCCTCAGTGGGCTCATATTGTAACAGGTAATCCACAATGATTTTGGTGTGTTGCTCCCCAGTAGAGGAGTCAACTTTGCTAGAGATCGGGGGCACCTTGTTTCACCATGAATGACTACTGCCCCCATGACCCCATCAGGACATTAACCCCCTTTTGGTTACAATCGGCAGTGTGGGGCAGCTGACTAAAGCTATGCAGTACAGCCCCGTTTCCTTCAGTTCTCAGTGAGGCTACCTCCCAGGCCCCTTTAGCACAATCTATGCAGTCCACACTCCATTCCTCCCGTGAGTGTGAGATGTATGTGGTATGTGAGTATCTGAATGTTAGTGGATAGGGCAGCCTTATCCGAGATGTCATATAAGTGCCGTCCCAAGATTGAGGCGTAACACAGAAAGCAGCTTGTGAGTCTCGCTGGAAGCCGTCTTCTCTGTCCCCATGCATGTGCATGCGGCTGTCCGAGGCCCCCGCAGGGGGCCACTAAAGAGGGCAGCCCTCTAGTACCACCGGAGCACCTCACATCCCCCTTAGGGGCAGGGACTCAGGGAGGAGTCCCCCAGCCTTGTCACAGCGTGCTAGGCGGGCGTCACTTCCTGGGCGCGAGGACAGGGGGAGGGGTATATAGGCCTCCCCCACCATCTTGTCGTCCTCTTTCGCGCGCCCGACACGCCGTCTCCCACCCTACCGCTTACCCGGCGTGGTTCGTGGCAGGCAGGAGGCTGAGAATGTTGTAATGTTGTCTTTTTTCATTGCAGGCGGAGTTACATGGCGATCTGGAAGCAAAGGGGTACAGAAGGGTACCTCTGCGCGGCACCAATGGGGGTGCCAGAGCCAAATCCCAGGAGCTTCATGGGAGGTTCCTGGAAAACCGTGTCAGCGCCCCGTTAGTCCTTCGGGCGGTTGTGGGCCTGAACAACCGGGGGTTTGCTATGCTACGCTCCTCCCTGAAAGGGGCGTGAGTAATAAGGGACCATGTGTCACGTGATCCGGGAAGAGGATCACCAGAAGGGGCAGCACAGATGGGGTTCGCCCCATTGCTGCTTGGCTCATCAGGCGGGCAGGCGGCCCAGTTGGTTGCCTGCCCTTGGATCGCTCGTAAGATAACCCACCATATTACATAACGGTGTATGTAATAAACCTGCAGCAATTTTACCCAAACAAGAAATGTGTTGTGTGTTTATTCATTAGCATGCATGTTACGTTGGAGGGGTGGGGAAGGTTGCCAATGGTGGTACTAGTGAGCGTTGCAATGCCCAGCCCCCTCCTGTGGCCTGTCCACCCACTGGTCTCACTGCCGTGCCAGGGCACCCCCTGAGTTGTACCCAAAGACATTCTTCTGATGATGGGTCCCACCCCCCAACCACCAACCACCAAACCATCCCTGGATAGGGCTGTTCCAGACACAGTATTCCGCATTCGGTGCTCGTTTTCTATGGACCCAACACTCCATCTTACGCACAAACTGCTTTTGGCAATTTTTGAACACTCTTTGAACCACTGAAGTGTGGCACTCTTAACATCTCAAACTGCTCTGGCCTATAAGACATGCTGTGCCTAGCTGCATGCTATTTACGACTGAGTTGTTTTAGCCTAATTAGAGGCAGATTTTGTAACTTTTGAGTTCATATTGTTTTTTTCTGAGCTATCACATTATCTTTGAACTGTTAAACCCCTCACATAAATAAAACTGTGTTGTGTTAGTTAAGTATCTGTCTCTGAGTTCAAACCCTTCGAGCGTAAGATATAAATATTCACCCTCACAGCCCAATAAGAGGAAAATCCCTAATATGAGATCTTTGCATTTCATTGAGGTGTACAGCAATACCTAGGCCCTAACGTCATGAAATAATAGGTAACATTGATTGACCGATACCTCTGAATCTTATGGAGACCTAGCCTAAAGTGCATTTTTCATTAAAAATGCATCCTGCCTTCTGACTGGGCCAGATACAGTGCTTAGTTAGAGAAGCAGAGAGCTTTCATTAGAGCTCACCATATATGAATCTTTTGGCTTACACGGTAATCAATGTCTAGTGGATTGCAATCTGGGATATGTGTGCATGTGGCCAAAGGCAACAGCAGAAAACTGGGGAAAAAAATTCTTTTGTGGCAACACGGTGGTTTATGGAAGGAACCTCAACCCCACTTCCCTTACACAAAAACAAGATTGTCCATCTATTGGCAGCCAGCAAATACCCACTCCTTTTCTTTACCATGAAACACATGACTTTGCCTGCAATTTAAATCCTTGGGGATGGTGTACATAGGATGCTAAAAACCACACAAAGTAAACTGTCAGCAGATTATATGATATCACCGGTTGCCCAGGCTTTATCTACCAGAGGACTCTGGTACTTAACGAGAAACTGAGTGTAATGTTAGCTGGTGTGCACCATGCTTGTGTCTAGACTATTCTGTCGATTTCCAGGTCTTAGTCAGTGATTGTTGCTTGCTGTTGTGTGGCTTTGCTGTCTATTGACCACATAACATTTTAAGCTTACAGGGAACATTGTAGGGTTTAGTGAACTTACAAGAGGAGTTTAGATCAGATGGGGTGTTCACAACCCTTCGGCACACAAACTCTAAATGTGTTTATATATTAAGCTTACCCAATGAAGGTCCATCTTTAATAGAATTTATTAATGTGTTAAGAATGGACTTTGTAGTTCTTGTAATGACAGTAAAATTGGTTTCTTTCATTCTCAGTTTACAGCTTTTTCATTCTGTAAAGTATGCTGAATAATAACTTCGTTTATTTTCATCATTATCAAAGGTATTATCTTTCACTACAGAGCTGTTTCTTATTGTTTCACCATCAGGTGCTTGATTGCTGTGTTACTGTTTGCTTTTCTGTCTTGTTTAGGTCCAGGACCAGCTGCCTCATCTCAAAGCTATTGTACAATACCATGATGAGCTGATGGAGAAGAGGCCCAACCTCTACACGGTGAGGCAGAACCACAGCCCTGATTTCTTTCTCCATCCACACAACCTCCCACACAGAGCAGAGTATGAGGAGGTGCTGCCTTAAAGAGTGCAGCACTGCTCTTGAGTACATATACGCATCATCTAGTAACCAGAATCACTTCTATTGTCCATGTCATCTGGGACATATACTATAACGAAATGTGGTAACTTGCAAGGCACTGTGCTCCCCATGTCCCAAAAAACACCACAAGAAGCCTGCAGCTATGGGCCTGGAGTCCCCTTATGCTACTGGTCTCCTTGTTGCTGCTCCTTGCCCTTAGAGCTCCAAAGTGGCAATCACCTGTCTGCAACTCTGCAGCTGCCTCCTGAAGCTACTCCGCTGTTAGTCCAGTTCAGGTTTTCGCTATTCTTTCTTTTCCCTTTCCATCATGGTTCTTCATTCCATTGTTTTCTTCCTGATTTTCTCAATTCTTTATGGTTCCTGTCACATGATGTTTGATGCCATTTCCTTTTCCTGTTCTTTTGCTCTTTAAGGGCTTCAGTCTGGTTGGAGGGTGTGTCACAACAAAGCCATGTTACTTTGGTTGTTTCCTCGCTCCGTCTTTTTGCTGATCCTTACTCTTTGCTCCAGAAGAATTCCTGTTGGACTTTTGATTCTTTATTTTCTTTAGCCCTCTGATGTCCTTATCCAGCAAGGGCATTTTTATGCTGTTTGCTTTTCCTCCTGAGAAGGTAGCAGCTTCTCAAGGGCACTTGCCTATCACATATTCCAGAGTGTGTGAAGAAATTGTGGTTTTTGGAAACAGTTGCCCTATACCTTGGTTAGCAGAAGACCAAGGCCCGGACTGTAGGTAAGCATCCTGCCCTGAATAGTTTGTGCCTCCCTAAATATCCATCTGTTTCCGACATTGATTGTGGTATTGACCTGGCAGTTTTTCTTCAGCTACAAGCCCTGGTACTGACCAGTTAAGGACTGAGAATGCTGCCCTTCGTCACGCAATCCACTCCAGATCTTGCAACCTTCCTGCCATCAGTCCTTTACCTTCTAGGTATTCTGGAGAACCTTTAAGGTGTTTTTGGACAGCTTAGTGTTTTATTTTGCCTTTCGACCATCTCAATTTTCTTCTGACTGATCCAAAGTGGGGTATCAGATTTATTCCTTAGCTTGTGCAGCTTTGGAAAACCCCTCTAGTTGTTGCAGAAAACCCTATCTGAACAATTATGTCAACTTTTTGCGAACTTCAAGAAGATGTTTTGGAGACCAGATTGTGAAGCTTCTGCAGAGAATTCCTTGTGTGAGATTTCTCAGGGAAACCCGAAGCACTGTCCTAAAATACAGTTTCATGAGCTTGTTGAGGAAACTACCTGAGTGGAATGCACTCAGATGGCAATATTCTGAAGAGGGTTAAAGGAGGGGTTAAAGGATGTGCTGCCATGACCTTCTTCATTTGCTGAACTCCTGGATCATGTTGTTCTGATAAAACCTAAAGTTAGAGGGTGCTAAAGGGAAAAGTGGAGAGTTCATTCTTCCCTGAGTCTTAAGGCTAAATCTATTACTGAGTTTATTGATCCTTTGCCGGACAAAACAATGCAGGTTGGATCTTCTAGAGGCCCTTTGTCCTAGACCGAAAAGGATTGAAAGCATAAGGAAAGCTTGTTTGTCTATTGTGCAAGCCCACATCATCTGCTGTGAGACTGTCCTGTTCAACCTTCCAGACTGCAGGGAAACGCCAAATCTCTTCATTTATAAGGGAGGAAGGGGTGGGATATTCTGCTCTCACTAAACTTTTAAGTTCCTCCGATGGGTCTAGTTCATGCTTTTTCTGTTAAATTTAATTCTTCATTGTCTGTACCGGACAGTCTGTCTCTGTTCCAGCTCTGTTAGATTCCGGTGACTCAAGAATATATATGGACTTGAGTTGTGCTTAGAGACTCTAAATTCTGGTCAGGAAGAAGGTTTCTCCAGACCATGTACAAACGTATCAATGGGTCTCCATTGACACTGGGTCTCATGGACTCCCTCACGGTTGCACTCTTGGTGTGTTTAGCTATTTATAGAAAAAATGGTTGCCTTTGATCTAATCATGCCTCCTAGTTATGCTAAAGGGCTTGGGATATAGTGGTTAGAATGATGAAATCCCCATATCAATTGGGAAACCAGGGCTGTGTCTCTTTCCTCTCAGCTCAGTAGAAACAATCATCATTCAGAGTGGAGCTACTGGGCTCCAGTGGTGCAAGAACCTTCTGAAGACCTGCCTTATTCCACTATTGCTCAGACCTTGTCCATCCCTATGGCTTATCAAGAGTTCTTTGACGTTTTCCGAAGCCTTCCTCGGTGTCACTCGCACCTCATAGGGATTTGCATTGTGCCATCCTGACACTTCCCGGAGCCATAATTCCTTATGGCAGGATATATTCTTTTTCCAGAAGCAGATTTAGGGGAAATATTTGGATGAAAATCTTTAGGAGCAAATACACCACCTGTGGTAAACAAATACTGGTGACATAACTGGTTAAATGGAGGACATTATGCGTTCTGTAGATGGTATTTTCACTGCAAGTCATAATTACCACTGGCACTAATGCAATATTACAGGTGGTAACAAAGAATACCAATAATGTAAACATTACCACCAAGCATAAAGATAATCTTTGCAGAATGGAGAGGATGTGGCGTAACGGTCAGAGCTTCTGACTTTGGAACTAAGGAACCGGGTTCGATTCTCGGCGCCTGCTTAGCATCCTGTGATTCTGGGCAAATCACTTAATCTACCTGTTCCTAAAAAAAAAAAAGTAATGTGTAGTTATTTAATGTAACTGATGCTCATGTAAAGCGCTCCAATACCTTTGGGTTGTGTTCGTGCTATATAAAACTGAAATAAAAAATAAAATGGCAATTTGCTGCTGATTCTATTACTATTGAACTACGATCTATTCCTTTACTCTTTCTCTTACAACACATTTGTGTGTGCAGGTCTTTTCTTTATTTCCAGAGCACAGATGGGTGCCACTGAGGATTAGAGAACCACAGGGCAGTGGAAAACATAACAGGGACTCTCTCTAACAAAGCCATATATTTGGTATATTATGAAAGAATAAGACTGTAGCTGAAAATGGATGCAGTGCATTGAAAATATGTGGAAACTACAATAAAGACTGGAATGAAAGAAAGACTAATTGGGAACTGATACTTTAATGGTGTTGAGAGCAAAAACAATAATATGCAGAAAAACTAGTGGAAACAAAAGAAGGACAAATACAAAAAAATGGCTTTTACTGAAGCAGTCATGGTGTGATGCCAATGATGGAAGAAAGATTACCCATGAGGCTGAAATTGTGCACAGTAAAAAGTCTGTTGACACAAGTGAGGAGGACTATTCCTGGGTTATGGGAGACAGAACAGCGAAGGGTCTATTAGAAAACCAAGAAGGTAACCAATTTGTGGTGCTATATGGCAAGGTAGGGGAAAGAAGCATTTGAGGTCACAGGAGGATTATGGACTTGGATACCCAATAGTGGCGTAAGGGGTGTAGCTGAAACATTTCTCTGTAAAGGTTCATTTACTTTTTATGGCAACACATGGGAGGCCAAAATTATATGTAACAAACATATGTTTATTAGTAGGTATGAGATGTGGGGATGTTAAATGGCCATTAGGATCCTTGTTGACATTGCTAAGTTGGCATGAGATCTGCTGCCATGATGCTGCTTTTGCACACGTTACTACATGACTTTATTTTGCAAGACTCTGTTTGTGCCTTTCACATGAGAACTGTCTGCTTTCTGCGTTCTCTGCCTGTTCCTGTAGTTTAGTCTGAACACGATGTGCAAGGTCGATAAACAATGTCCCTTGTTATTCTGTTCTGGTCAGTCCCTAGCACCTAGACAAAACATGACACACAGCTGCGCTGCTGGAAACCCGTGCTTTGATATTACGGGGATTCATGTTGTTCAATACACACACTTGGAGAGGGACCTATGAAATGAAATGAAAATAGGTATTTGTAAAGCGCACGGCTACTCACATAGAGTGTCCCGGCGCTAAACCACCAGAAACCACAAACAAGATGAGCTCAAACCTTGTCTACCAGAGTACTATTGCTGAAACAACCAAGTTTTTAGTTGTCTCCTAAAGAGCAGCAAGTCCTGGACCTGTCTAAGATGCAAAGGCAGATCATTCCACAGACGAGCCGCCAAAACTTGAAAGGAGCGGCCCCCTGCCCGAGAGCGGGCAAATTTAGGGATGAGCATGAGGGACTGCCCTGAGGACCTCAAGACCCGTTGGGGCTCGTAGTGATGGATCCTCCTTCTCAGATAGACGGCACCCGTACCATGGAATGCTCGACAGGCCAGCACTAGAGCCTTAAACTGGATCCTCTTTCTGACTGGGAGCCAGTGCAATGCCTTCAGGTGGGGCGACATATGCGTTCTGGGATTCACCATAAGAATAGCTCTAGCTGCGGCGTTCTGAACAACCTGCAGCCGATTGAGCAAATATTCTGGTAACCCCAGATACAGGATATTAACCTAGTCCAACCTGGATGAAATTTGGGCTTGTACTACGGTTTTACGGTATTCAACTGGTAGCAGAGGAAGAAAGTTTTTTACCATTTTTAACAAACCGAAACATGTGCCAGCAACGGTTTGAATTTGAGTCTTCATCGCTAAATTTGCATCCAATTTAACTCCCAATTTAACTCCCAAGTTCTTTACCATACTAACTGGAGCAGAGGGAGGAGACATGTCACGGGGCCACCATTGGCTCCAGTCCTCACATGGGGGCAGCCAAAAAAGATAATTTCCGATTTTTCCGGGTTGCACTTTAGTTGGTTGAATCGCATCCAAGAAAAGACCTCCGTCAAACATCTGTTAATCTCACTTCCTCTGAAGTTAGTCCCTTTGTCGCACGTAAACAGCAGTTGCGTATCATCGGCGTACGAAATAATCTTCGTGCCAAGTGACTCTGCTAGAAGAGCAAGGGGGGCCATATAAATGTTAAAGAGCGTTGGGCTCAAAATTGCACCCTGTGGGACACCCACCTTCATAGAAGGAATTGCGGCTGACAGGGGAGGGGACCAGATTTCCTGCTGCCGCTCGCTCAGAAAGGAGGCAAACCATTTGTATACCGTGCCCCCAATACCACACTCCATCAACCTTCGCAGGAGCCGGTCATGGGGCACGGTATCAAAGGCCGCAGACAAGTCCAGTAATATCACCACAGCGCTACCCCCTTTATCCAACTGTGTTTTGATAATTTCTGAGACTTCCAGTAGCGCTGTTTCAGTACTGAGGGAGGCTCTGAAGCCCGACTGACTATCATGGAGAACATGGTTCACTTCCACATATTCCGTTAGTACTGAATTAACATACTTTTCAAGAACTTTTGAGAAAAAAGGCAGCAGAGATATAGGCCTATAGTTGGAAGCGACTGCAGGATCAGCTGTTGATTTCTTTAAGGAATAATTTTTGCCTTTTTCCAACAGCTAGGTACCGTCCCCTTTTGGAGCGAGGTATTCAAAACTAAATTAACAGCAGGATTTATCGTCTCCGCAATATTCATCAGAATTTTTGCGGGACATGGGTCTGAAGGGGAGCCAGACTTCAGTGTTGCCATGATCTCAAGGGATTTTTTTAAGGAAATGGGGGGAAATTGGATGATTGAATAACCAACCCCAGAGGGCGTGGGGTCAGCACCCCATGCCTCATCAATTTTAGTGTGTCCGTAGAAACAAAAGATTGTTGTATCAAACACATCTTATCATGGAAATAGCTAGCCATCTGATGAACCCAAACAGAAGTGGGAGTGAATGGCATGCTCACTGCACTAGGGGATGAAAAGTCCTTGACAATTTTAAAAATTTCTTTGCTCTTGTGGGCCGCACCCTTGATTTTGGAGGTGAAGAAATTTTTCTTTTCAGTACGCACATTATTGTAATAGGCTTTCAGAGCTTGTTTATAGATGGCTTTGTCCTCAGAGTTAAACTTATTCTGCCACACTCTCTCTAGTCGTTTGCAGGCACTCCTGCTTTTCCTAAGGGTTTCCGTAAACCACGGTGCGGAGGGGAGAAGAGCTATGCTGTTCCTATGATGTAAAATTTCCATCTAGGCACTAAGGTATGGGGTCTGCTGACAAAGCCCAGAGATCTTCCTTTATATAATTCCTTCCTTTATACATCATCAACTCCTCCTTCCGCACCGCCACCTTCCCGGAGAGCTGGAAGCACGCCGAGCTTACCGCCCTCCTGAAGAAACCAACGGCGGACCCCACCGACCTCAAGAACTACCGCCCCATCTCGCTCCTTCCGTTTCCGGCCAAAGTCATCGAGAAGACCGTCAACAGACAGCTTGCCGCCTTCCTCGAGACGAATGGATCCCTCGACCCCTCGCAGTCCGGGTTTCGGGCCAACCACAGCACCGAGACCGCCCTTATCGCAGCCACCGACGACATCAGAACCCTAACCGACAACGGGGAAACAGCTGCCCTCATCCTCCTGGACCTCTCCGCGGCGTTCGACACCGTCTGCCACCGCACCCTAGTGAAGCGCCTCAGCAACATCGGAATCCGAGAGAAAGCACTGGAATGGATCATCTCGTTCCTCGCCGGAAGAACCCAGAGAGTCCGCCTCTCCCCGTTCAGATCCGAAGCCACCGAAGTCATCTGCGGCGTTCCACAAGGATCCTCACTCAGCCCGACCCTCTTCAACGTCTACATGAGCCCCCTCGCAGCCATCGCACGCCGACACAACCTCAACATCATCTCCTACGCCGACGACACCCAGCTGATCCTCTCCCTCACCAACGACCCCACTACCGCCAGAGCCAACCTGCACGACGGGATGAGAGACGTCGCCGACTGGATGAGGAACAGCCGCCTTAAACTGAACTCAGACAAGACGGAAGTCCTCATCCTGGGCTCATCACCCTCCGCCTGGGACGACTCCTGGTGGCCCCCGGCCCTGGGCACCGCACCCAAGCCAACGGACCACGCACGCAACCTGGGCTTCATCCTGGACTCCTCCCTATCAATGACCAAACAAGTCAACGCCGTCTCATCTTCATGCTTCAACACCCTGCGCATGCTCCGCAAGATCTTCAGATGGATCCCCACTGAAACCAGGAAGACCGTCACCCAGGCACTCGTCACCAGCCGACTGGACTATGGGAACACCCTCTACGCCGGAACCACAGCCAAACTTCAAAAGAGACTCCAGCGCATCCAGAACGCCTCCGCACGACTCATCCTGGACATCCCCCGACACAGCCACATCACCGTACACCTGAAAGACCTGCACTGGCTCCCCGTCAGCAAGAGAATCACGTTCAGACTCCTCACCCACGCACACAAGGCCCTCCACGACCTGGGCCCAAAGTACCTCAACGACCGCATGTCCTTCTACACGCCCACACGCCAGCTACGATCAACCAGCCACGCCCTCGCCACCGTACCACGCATCCGCAGAACCACCGCCGGAGGAAGATCCTTCTCCTACCTGGCGGCCAAGACCTGGAACTCCCTCCCCACTCACCTTCGGCGAACCCAGGACCATCTCGCCTTCAGGAAGCAGCTCAAGACCTGGCTGTTCGAGCAGTAACTTACCCCCTCCCCCAGCGCCTTGAGACCCTCCCGGGTGAGTAGCGCGCTCTATAAATGCCGTGATTGATTGATTGATTGATAATAAACTTCAACTTACCAAGGGGAGGGTGGTTAGGCCTTATAGTCCTATTTCCACTGTCTGTATATGATGACATCCCCCTTTATATTCTATGGAATTGTAACAATGCTAACTGTTTTAGGTTTCAGGATTTTGCTGCTGGTAGTGGCTCGTATACTGCATTACAGGGCACAATAGTTAAAATAAACATTTTGAACTATAACCGTGACTCTGACAATTCTTATTGTGGACAAGTACGAGTGAGTGAACGAAAGGGTGTGTCTTGCTACCGCGATTCCTGAGAGAGTCGGGAGTGTTGTGTTCTGGGTTGTCTAATCATTTGTAGCTTCATGATTATGTAGGAGAACGAAAGAGACACCATAGCTAGTCGGTTTTGGTATTTTGGGTATTAAGGTGGTAGGAAGGTTCAGCCCCTATACACCGAGGTCCTGTTTTCCTGCGCATAGTTCTGTGTATGTGCAGAATCCCAGCAACAGGGAATTGACTTTTAGGGTTTACACAATGAAACTGATGGAATATTTTATTGCAGAAAGCTATACATTAGGAATAAATAATTGTGATCCCCCTGACAAAGCATTATCAATATGAAGTGTATTGGGAAGATATAAAAATCCCTAACTTAAAATAATTAATGGAATCGTTCTAATTTGAAGACAGTTTAGAGAACCTTTACATAATTGTAACAGAATCCTTGAAAAGAAAGAAACAAATGTAAATATATTTTTGATTGGAGATCATTTCTTTCAACCATAGTTGGTACAAAGTAGAGAGTTCTGAATGGTGATGGTTTCACTTCTCAAATATAGCACTCTGGAAGGCCTTCATCACTTAACGAGGGGGGTTGAGTTAATGATGACATGTGGTTTCAACATTAGTCCACATATTCCATTCTGAGAAGCCACTGTCTGCATTTCGTGGTAGATCTATGCCTGGTCGACATGCCTAGGTTACAGACATGTTGTGGTACAATACCCTGTCTGCAAGACAATCAAACACATGTGTATGTAGCCCAACAGCATGCGCTGTCTTCCTGCTCAATGTCCACTTCGATGTAAATATAGGCTGTTACAAGAGCATCCTGATATCCTGATTGCACACCAATAGTACATCTCAACAGTTTTCCACAAGAGGTCATTCAAGAAGCTGTAGGCTCTCAACTTGATAGTTGCAGTTGTCCATACTTTAGACTACCACGCTCTGTGATCCATTGCCTCAAAACCCAGTGGCTCGAGTTCTGTTAGGACTGCCTTGCACAAATTATTTCCCCCACAATTTGAAACAGCTTCTCTGGCCATTTATCATAAAGCTCTCTACAGACAAAGCCCTGACTTCACTCAAAATACCTTCTCTTGATATCATTCTGCTTGCAGTTTGCCATCTGGTTCAGTACAACTTCTAAGCTTCTGGGATCTTGCAAACCCATCAGGGTGGCCAATCATTTGCCCGTCCTGCCTGCCAAATCCTGAACTCTGTCCCTCAGCCTGTGCCTCTATGCATCTATTTAGACAAGAACTGCTGCTTGTTCAGTATTCTCAGCATCCACAAGTGCTGGGACACCTTGACAAATAGCTTCACCCTAAACACATCAAATAAGTAAACAAATCCTGACATTGATTTCTTTCCAGTTTGTGAACTGGTGTTGTCATCAGTTGCCACACGTGGATCACATACATTTAAGCCCTTTTAGCTTGCACTAGGAAGAGGTGTGCAGTCATCACAGAAATGAATTTACTTAATGGGATGAATAATATTTCTCTGCATTAAAAAGAATGTACAGGGTTCTTCGTACCTTCTAGCTTTAAGTGCATTTCAAGTCACAGAATAATTCCATGACAGAGCTGATCTAGCCGATGTCCTGTTAGAGAGTAGGATGTCATGGTGACTGTGACAGCGCTAACACCTCTATACTGTCCTTGTGTCAACTTACCTCAGCCCGTGCCTTCCTGTACCCACTCGACCCCCTCTGCCCTGCCAGATCTTTGCATAAAGGTGTGCAATGATCTAGACCTTCATCCTCTCTCTTCTATGGAAAGAGAGATAACAACAGACAATACAGACTACCAAAATGTAACAGCAGAAACGGAGGCTTCAGGTCTGGGGCAATGCGGAAATCCTCTAGCATCCTTATTATACTGTGGCCCCAGGTCACAAAAAGAAACCTCAGTTTCAAGCAATGACCCTCTAGACAAAACACATGGCTTTCTCTAAGATTATTCTAGAGTGCTGCCTCTTATCAGTCAATGCCTTCAGTGCCAGAGTGTCCTTCCTTCCGACAGGGATATACCCACACTCTCAGGTGTCTTAGGAACTACTTTTACCTTCCTGGCTGCACTTTTCCTTTCAAGAAGGCCACTCACTTGCTACTGTATGGCCATGACCCTCGATTCTGTCCTTGACCAATACCAAACCCATACTTTTGAATCACAGCTCTGTGGTCTCACCACCTCTTCAAACTGCTTGCCTACATTCTTTCTCCTTTGATAACCACCAACAATTCGACCACTCACCCACTGGGCCTCATACTGGCCAGTAAGGTTGCCACAGCTCTGGGGCTTCTTGAGACCATCTAACAGCTCCTGCTGTGACTTGTCTACTCTCCATGGGTGTAGGAGAGTAGGATCTGCCTCTTATGTTGCCCCCACTTTTTTTCTGATGTTAGCACTGGTTTCTGGCTATAGTCTGGCTGGGTCCCTGCCAATCAGGGCCCCAGCCTCTCTGTTCTCTCTAAACGACATGGAGTGCACTCTAGGTGCACTAGTGATTGGATACTGTGGTGCCTTATGAGTCCCTAGTATATGGTACCTTAGGTGCCAAGGGCATAGGTACTTCACAGGCCTACCAGGGGCTGCAGCATGTGTTATGCCACCCCTGGGAAGCAGTCTAAATCTGACACCACAGGCCTGCTACTGCAGCCTGGGTGAGGTGGTGCTAGCACCCCTCACTGAGATATAGGTTTCCTATATCTCTCCTGCACACACATATAAACCTATCAGTCACCCCTAAGGCAGGCCCTATCAATCCTGAGGGCAGGGTGCTTGGCTTCTATGTGAGGGGGTGCCTCTGCATGAGCAGGGCCCCTCTGCAGTTCTCAGAGTCCATTCTCTGGTGCTGTTTGTGGATGCGGTTAAACCATATACTCTTAAGTGCATTATATCCTCGCGGTAAATGCTAACTTTGGAATGGCTGCATCAAAACATGTCGTGTTTGGTGTCAAACATCTTGGAATACTACCCCCCGCCAATCTTGGCGGCGGGGGTAGCATTCCACCCTTCTAGAGGGATAAGACATGTACCTGCTGTGGAAACGCGGTAGCATCCTAAAGAGCCCTGGCATCACAAAATGGATGCCACCAGTCACAGACACTGGGCTGCCCTCCTGCTGATGACCGAAACTCACAGTGGAGGAAGCCCAACAATAGGCATCCTGTCACAGGGAGGTGTAACCACCTTCCAGACAGGGTTTAGTGTATTGGGGCTGGGTGGGTGCACTCTTAGAGTGCTTTGAAGTCCTGCACTGGGGGAGCAGAAGGCTCCTCTGTGCATATGCCAGTTCAAACCAGCTCAGGGGCTACCTGCCCCTGCTCTGGCGCGAAACTGGACAAAGGGAAGTGGGTGTAGCCACCCCTCCCTTGACCCTCCCATAGGTGGGGTCATAGAGCTAGTCCATCCCCTCTTTTTAGTATAAGAGGGGGAACCTTGCCATTGCAAAGCAGATAACCCCTGGACGACGCTCTACAGAAGAATCCTGGCCCTTCGACGTTCCACTACCTTTGGAAGACAGAAGAATCTCCCTTGGAGTCAAGGAGTGACTCCCTGCTTGGCAGGCACCAAAAACGACAACGACGGTCGCAAACTACGCCGCTCCCGCCGGAGTCCGAAATCCCTGCAGCCCAAGAAGTGGATTTCCTGACCTCTCCCAGGCCATCGTGAGTCCCCAGCGAAGCTGAGGCAAGTGGACCCCACGAGTAACGAGGAACCGCGACCCCTGGGTACCGTGCACTATTGTCGAGTGCAACCCCTTCACAACGTTCTACGAACTTGTGCTTTGGACCACGTGTGGTCCCGACCTCCAGCAGGAATCCTCCGAAGATCAGAGGCCTACACCGTCCCGAGTGACCGTGGGCCCCTGTTGAGTGATTCTGCCCGAGGTGTCTTCGCGATCCCTTGCCCGCTGGCTTGTGGGTCCCCAGAAGACTTCTTAAAGAAACCAAAGGGCTCCCTGGTTGCTCCAGGCCTGCCCTGACTTACCCTCGCTGGGTGAGTTCCACAGACCTTGCTGGTCTGCGCCATCGACTTTTCTTCATCTCCCCGAGACTTGCGGCTGCCAAGGCTTGTTGGCTCCGATCGAGTTGCCGATACCGCAGTCAGCTGCAGACGTCGAGGGACACACCGAATCCAGCTCCTGGTCGTCGTCGACGCCTCCTGGACTACGTGGTTGAAGAGTCAAGGCACCCACAACCGACCTGAATCAACCGACGACGGTGGGCATCCATCTTCCTTGCCCCGGGTCACTGCCAAGTGACTTTGAACACTGTCCCCTCTGCTTTCAGGTCATCCTTCTTCAGAATCCAGGCTTGGATTCCACCGGACACTTCTTCAGCTCCCGCAAGCAGCAAGTCTTCTTTGTTCGCCATTGAAAACGACGCCGCGACCCGACACCAAAGGACACCTGTGCACCCGGCTTCCCTGGGTGAGGTAACTCCAGCACTACGGTGCTCCTGTGGGTGTGGGCCCTAGAACTACTTACCCTGTAAGTGACTTGCTTGTAGGTTCTCCCGAAGTATCCTAAAACTCTTTATTTCCAACCGCGACTTGCCCCATTGAAGTTAACGGCGATTCGCGCCTGTGTATCCACACTGCACGCGTCCCCCGTGGATCCTTTACTTACCTGCCTTGGGTGGTTTTGTGAGGCCCCAGCACTTCTGAAGGCCCTAGGCCTTGTCTCCCTGCAAGTCGTTGTTTCTAAGTCTCTTACTTAGTATATGGTCTGGTACGCCCCTAGGGCCCCAGCCATATCTTGTGCTTAACTTATTGTGAAACGTTGATTTGTGCATATGTTTGTCTTCTAATCTCATAAAGAGATTAGTAGAGAGTTATTTAGAAATAAATACATATATATTTGATATATATACCTGTGTGGTGTCTTTTCATTTGGTGATTCAAGAGATTATATGGTAAAACAAGCTGCTTTACATTCCTCCGAGACTTAGCCTGAAGGCTGCTCTCCACAGCTACCACTAGGATAGCTTTCTTTAAAAGGTTGTCTTAAACCTATCTACCATAAGAGTCGATTTGCCCTGGTGCAAGGTGTCCACTTTAATTAGTGAACAGCATATACCAGGCCAACTTCTCACAATGGGTATAAGGTCGGCCATGCAATATCTGCTCACCAGTCTGACCCCCCCCCCACCCAATTTCACTACAGTCTTACCCCTACTTTGTTGCACTTCAAGGACTTCAGGTCCCACCCTAATGACCCTCAAGGCCTGGAGTCCACAAGCTGAACAATCTATATCTAGGTGGTAATCTACTTTTGACAGCTCTTGGTAGGCCCAACTCCAGACCTCTATGCACCCAGCATTCTCTCAACTCACATGAGGGGACTTAGACTGCTGCTGCCTCTCTTTCCCTCTGCATATTTATCAATGTTCAACATACCACACTTGTAAACTCTCTGGAATGGTGAGTATGTCAATCCACGGAGTTCCAGATGTGAACAGCTGCGGTTAGTTTAATGAACTCTTTGGAGATAGGAGCCAAGCAGTTCTGCAGCACCACCACAGGTTTACATTGTTAAATCCCCTATGGTATAGGAAGTGGCCATACCATACCACTCTGCACTGCCTCCAACCTGTTTACATTCTGGCAAACTGTGCTCTAACACTCATGTGCACAGTGCTTGCACAAGTCATCTGAAGTGTCCACATAGAGCTGCCGTACAACATTCGGGCTGCTCAATTTCCGCATCCTCTTAAAATAGTCTTTAGTGAGCAGCCCCCGGGTCTGTGCTTCAGATCTTTCGTTCTCGTTCTTCATTTCCTCTCATCCATCACTGGAAAATCTTGCTGGTAATATGTCTGTGGGACATTTAAACTCTTACTATGTATATCTTCTTGTTTACTGCCAAAAGAAGAAGCATTATCTTTATTGCGTTTGCCCTAATATGCCCAATCTCACGGACAGTGTTTAGTTTTGAGGTTTTTCAAATACATTATTCTTTTCTGTCAACAGTGGAAAGAGTTCATGCAGGTGGGATCATCTGTTCCTGATGAAAAGTTAGATGCTATCATCGCTTCCCAGAAGGCCAATGAGTGTTGCGTTCTGATCTACACCTCCGGCACCACGGGGCAGCCTAAAGGGGTGATGCTGAGCCATGACAATGTGAGTGTTACCATTGGAAATCCACTATTGGCCAAGGTCTTGATCTGCCACAAGCTTCAGGGAGATACTGCTTGCCGCCAATGGAGATCAAGAAGGACCATGGTGATTGGGGCGTGTTTTAGTGGTTCCTTCTGAATGATCAAGTATGAACACGATAAGTCAATGCATTCGCCGTGAGAAGGGAGGTTTGGTAAGGGTGTGTTGGCCATGGGAGGCTGTTGGCTGGCAGGAGGCAGTGGTCCATGCTCCCCCTGCTGCAGCAGAGGGGTCATGCTACACTTACACCCGTAGCCCATGGCCAGACCAGCACTCCAATTTACTGAATGTATTTCCACTCGGTAAAAACTAGCCCAGTGATGCAACACCTGTAACCCAGGGATGTTGCCAGAGATTTCTGCTTCTGAAAGCCCAATATGTGAGCATGCTATGTAAAACACAAAGGACATATAATTCTCATGTGCCTGGTAGCATTTATTACTGAGCCCATTGGAATTTATGATCCACTCGCAGAGTGGGACAAAGTGTGGTGTTTCTCACTTATCAATGTTTTGTTTACTTCATATTGTCACTGGATATGTGAATGATGTTTCCAGTTCTGCACAGCAGGCAGCCTGCAGTGGCATAAAGTAAAGCATCTTGGGCCTAGTTAAGACAACCCACCTTATTAGAGCATTGTGGCCGTATCTTAGCAGATGGCCATCTCCTGGTGGTCTTAAATCCAAATGTTACTCATGAGAAGTGGCTTATTGAATGTAAGAAGAACAAGGCAGGTGAAGAGGTATAGGGAGAAGTCTTTATGCAAGTGAAGCACTTGTGGTTGCAGCATTTAGGACCAATCACAGTTCAGCTAGCTAGCTCCTGGATACCCTCATGGCTGACAAGAAGCGCTCTACAAATCTACTAATTGATTGATTGATTGAGCTATATAGTAAACAATAAATAAAGTAACTCTCGTCTTAATTAGGAAATTAGTTTGCTTATTTTGGAGGTCCCAGTTCTTCAATTAGTTGAATTTTTTTTCATTCTAAAGATCACATGGACCATGAAATTATTTGGCAACTATACTGGCAAGCAAGAAAACGAGAATCTTCTCAGCTACCTGCCCCTGAGCCACATCGCTGCACAGTGCTTCGACATCTGGCTCACCATGCACTTCGGAGGGACCACTTACTTTGCAAACCCAGATGCACTGAAGGTAACCTGTCTGCGTGATCAGTAAGTGCCCGGTTCACTGCGTGTTGTACATGTTGTTTTCTCTTGGGATCTTACCTGGTGATATTGTCTGTCTTCTGTAGTCCGGTTAAACCCCTCATATGATAACAATGAGTTTACTTGATACTCAAATCGTGATTCAGGGCTTCAATCTTGCCACATCATGTGTGTTTAAGGTCCCCGCCCCTCGCAGATAACTAAGGTCAGCCTGTGAGGCTGATTTATGAACAGACCTAGAGGAGGAGGTCTCTGGGCTCCTCAGTGGCACATGTTTGGCCACTTCTGACAAGGGAGAACCAGATGCTGGATCGTTACCAAATGCAGCCCAGTCTCTGAACTCCTATATCTGCTTTGGTTTCAAACAAAGGGCCTTATTTAAAGTGAATTGGCATAGGGCAGCGACGCAAGGTATCTTGCTGCACTGCCCTACGCCATTTCAAAGGGCAGGAATGCACCATATTTACAAGATACGGTGCTTTCCTGTCCTTTCAGCCAGCACACAGTTTGCAGCCTAGCGCCAATGCAGGCACCCTTACACCATGGTGCGAGGATGTCTGTGTTGTTGGCATGATTGTTTTTATGCAGGAAGGGGCACCTTCCTGCACAAAAACAATCAATGGAGCCGTTTTTCTTGTTCTATGTGTGCTGCAGAAAGCAGCAGATGTGCAAATGAAAACATTTCTCCTCTGTACGCCTGCTCTGGGGAGGCGTAAGGTTTTGGTGCTGCCCGGTGTTTATGTGATTTTGTAAATCCAGAGCAGCTTCAAAATCCATGGGTGTTGCGTGGGAACACCCACTGCAATGCCAACAGAACGCCTCCTTGACACAGAGTATGGCAACGCAGCACTTTGGGCTGCCTTTTACTCCATATCTATGAAGCCGTGAAAAGCCACACAGGGTGGCTTTGCGTCCCCTCATGGGTGTGACTGAGAGGCCTGTGCCAACGGAACATCATAAAAATTGGCGCACCGGCGGCACAGCCCTCTACTAAATAAATCCCGAAGTTCATGGCCCTCCAATAGTTTCAGTTCCAGAGGGGTAACAGGAGGCGGGCTGGGTACTTGGTGGTCCTGGAGAATGCCTTTGGAGCCAGTGTTAAAAAATTACAGCCTCTCTCACCTCTGACGCAGTGTGACTGGCCCAGATGGCCTCCCATACAATAGCCATTTACAAGCATCTAGCAAACAGGCATCAACCAAGCTTGCATTTTCTATAAATTTGAACTCACAGTATAATTAGATGTGCAAATTATGAATTTGTGCGAACAGAAGTTTAAGAAATTTGGATTTCCCATTTCATGACATTGCAGAATTTCTACATTTCTCTCTAAGTTGTTCAATTGGGAAAGGCTTCGCATGCAAGGGAGAGGAGCTGCATAAATTCCTGGAAAAATAGTAAATGTTCAGAAAGAATGTCAAATATTGATAATTGATACAAGTACATACACCATTTGTGCTGGTTCAATATCACCAATTAAAATTTGGGGGCATTTTTTCAAAAATACAGCATTTATGTACATAGCAAAAGCTGCACAAATAATTATGCACAGGATTACCTGATAACTATACTGCAGAAGAAACGTGTTTGAAATCTTGCCAGGGGGTGGATTTTCCTCGCTCGCGCTCGCCAACTTCACGTTGATGAACGCAAGAGAGGAAAAAAACTCTGCTTCACGGAGCGGAGTTCATTGCCCAGACTTAGTGCCTACACCTTTTGAATGTCCACTCCCTCTAGGTAAGGGACATAATCCTACCTGGCTAGAGTCCTCCAAAACAATATGGAGGATTCTCAAAGGAGGGGGTCACTTCAGCTCAGGGCACCTTAGGGGTGGTCCTGGCTGAGAGGGGACAGAATTCCCTTGCTTACTAATTTCCTGCCGACCTTGCCGCCAAAACAGGGGCTTGGTCAGGGAGGCGGGCATCTCCGCTAGCTGGAGAGGCCCTGGTCAGCATAACAAGGGACGGGAAGCCTTTTAGGATCACTGCCTTTCTATGCTGTTCCTGCTAGGGAGTAGGTGTGAAGCGCCTCCACCCAGAGCAGGCTTTGTTTCTGACCCACGAGAGCAAAAGGCTCCTACCTCAGGGGGTCAGAAACACATCTAGAGTAGAAGGCTGTAGGGGACCAGTCAGGCACACACTAGCAAGTTGGTAGGATTTCAGGGGGCACCTCTGAGGTGCCCTTTGGGTGAATTTCTTGATAAATCCAATTCTGGCATCGGTGTGGGTTTATTAAGCTGAGATGTTTGGTACCAAACATCTTGGAATTCAGTAACGCCATCATGGAGCTGTGGAACTTGTGGTGACAAGCTCCCAGCTCATGTGCTCAGTATGGCTTCACTATGCACTTATAATGTCTAAGAATGGACTTAGACACTATAGGGGCATATCTGCTCATGCAGTTATGCCCTCACATGAGGTGTAGTGCACCCTGCATTAGGGCTGTAAGGCCTGCTGAATGGGTGACTTACCTATGCCTCTTGCAGTGCTGGTAGGCATGGCACATAGGGATGTGTGCCAGGTTGACCCTCCACTTTTATTTGCACCAAAACACACAGGCTGCAGTGGCAGTATGCTTGTGTTTGGTGACGGGTCTCTTAGTGTGGCACAATACATGCTGCAGCCCTTAGAGACCCTCTCAGGTCACAAGGCCCTTGGTACCACTGGTACCTTTTACAAGGGACTTATATGTGAGCCAGAGGTGTGCCAATTGTGGAAACAATGGTACAGTTTTGGGAAAGAACACAGGCACTGGGAACCTGGTTAGCATGAACCTCAGTCAAAGATGCATCAGAGTCAGGCAAAAGTGTGGGCAGTAATGCAACAGAAACCGACTTTTCTACAGCCACCTTCTGAGGTTACATCCCACTTCCCCCTTTAGATAGCTGAGTGGGCCTGGGCAGCAAATATCCGGCACCAAAGCATTTTAGTCCACCTTGCAAGAGTGAACTGGAGCCCGAACCACAAACTATGGAGGAACGACTGGTTAGCAAATGAGTAACGTGGTCATTGGCAAGGTCTTGTCTGTCAGTTAAGACTCACCCTGGATGCCGTTGTCAGTGGATATGAGAAACCCTTCAGTGCAGCCGTTCCTAGAGTCTTCTTCAGGGAATAACTGGTGTTGATAAAATGGATTATACCAACTGTTGGCTTCCAGGGGGCACCAGGGTACCAACCTTCAGTAACTAGATCGGTTAGGTTGCAGAGTCTTGGGTATTAACAGGACATGAGGCACCACTGGGCCTCTGTTTCCTACCCATAACGTGGGAAAGCACTGGCTACGGATAGAGTCAACTAGAAAACATCTATAGATCCAGAACAATATGTCGTACAATGATGGTCAAGTGGTTCCAGGAATAGGATGAAAGTCCTCCAATCTAGTGCTGCAGAATTCCAGACAGTGCATGAAACACACAAAAGGTGATGGGAGGAATGCTTGCAATTTGTTCCAGGGGTCTCTAATCTTTTCTATACTGAGAGCTACTTATGTTCAATGAAACACATTGAAAGCTACTAATATTATTAGTGTTGTATAATTTCAGTTGTTTTCTATGTATAATAATTCAACCAAGCAAAAGCTTTCTAATTTAATAGGCTGGGCTACACACAGGTGAGCTACTCAGTGGTAGCTGGAGAGCAACAGTAGCTCACGAGCTACTGGTTGGAGACCCCTGGAACCACTGGCAATCGCTCAAAGTAGCATCCCAACCCATCGTTCTTTTGCTCACCATACCACATCAGTTTGGACTTAGCCATATGCAAATCATTCTTGATTCTGCATCTCATGGGAACAGTCGAGCTCGAATTGCCAAGCCAGGTCCTCCGTGAACAGGAACACAAGCAAACCAGGAACCGGTTTCACCCTAGTTATGGGCTCATCAGCCAGGTATAGTGTGTGTAAAGACGAGTCTGCACACGAAAAAGAAATTTCAAGCCTTTATTTCATTTCCAACACACAGGAGAGGTTCTGTAGGGAACAACTGCATTCCGCATCCTCTCCGGTCAGTCACCAGCTGCACGTCTGTCAACATTCCAGAACGTCCGGCTGATGACAATGACCGCAGGGAACAGCAGGTGCGATGTCTCAAAAGAGACACAGGTTAATAACCCGACACTTCTTTCCCCTTTATAAACTGAAACCATGCTACCAATACTACATAGCCAACCTAATTCATAAAACAAGAAGTTCAGTTACAATTTTTCCTTCGAATGCTTGCACAGCTATTTTATAAATACCTACTCTACACATTCTATAGCTAAAATGGTCCATTTCATTATTTGGGGTAGAGGATTCTCCACTCTCTAGTTGGTCCTGGTGAAAGGGATGACCCTGAATTGTTAGGTGGGTCATATTCATCCTCAAACCACCATCCCCTATTCTGTCTCGTAGCACCTTCCATATTTTTTTATCCGAGGAATGGTATTCAGATCCAAAGGATACCCAATGGGTTTAACTCTTTTTGCATCGAGCGGGCCTTGAGTGTAATGTCGAGTGTAATGAACCAACCCCGTGTTGAATGGAACCCCGCTGGAGAGGGTCACAATTTTTGAGTATTTGGGGACGAGCACATGGACTGGGCCTTTCACATAGGGAAACAGAGGTTGAAATGAGCACAGAGTACAGGTGGCCTGGCCAAGGTTTATAGGTCTTCATTTTCTAAGCCTCTTAGCCCTTTGATGGAAATATACAAGACCCAATCTCTGGGAGCCACTACTTATGGGGCAGAGCTAAGGGAACGTAAGTCTGTTAAAGACATTGTATTGGTATGAAACAAATTTATTAAGGAACTAGTGGTTCTTCGCCCTAGTACCCCCCTGATTCCGCTTCGATTAGATCCAGGGCTGAGCCCCATTTTGGAGGTTATTGCTTTAAGACCTTTTCTATTTTGGAGGAGAATTTGATCGACCCCAAAGCTGACGCCCTATAGACAAACACTAGAAGAACTTCTGGGAATACCAGGGGCTAAAAGCCTACCTTGGTTTTCTCACCTCAGGGACACTCTGTCTAGTATAGGACTGGCTTCTCTATGGGAAGACCCTATAACAACCTCTCTGGCAGTTCCCAAGAAGAAACTTGTGGATTGCTACAGGGCCTCTAGACATCCTCTCTTATGAAGGGTCCAACTGTGGGCAACCTAACTAGAATTTTATACAGATCAAAGGCATTTATAGATACAAGACTTTCCTAGACAAGATCCAGCCAGTATTAGCCAGGAAGTTGTTTCTGCAGTTCAGGTATGGTTCACTCCCCCTGTGCACTGTTACTAGTGCCTGGTCGAGGAAAATAGAAAAAGAACCAGAGGCACATGCACTTTTCTTTTGTCCAGCGTATAAAAGAGAAAGACAAATATGGATAGCACAGATCTGTAGGAACCTAGGGATCCCTAACCACCTCGAGGCCCTTAGAATACTGAAACACGAACTCCACCACGCGATAGTATTTGCAGTATCTGGATTTCCCTTTTCTATATGGTGTGTTAGAAAAAGGTTCCTACGACAAGGGATGGACAATCCTCTTTGATTAGTAAAGAGGGCTCCACTGGCGATGAAAACTAGTGCTTATGCTGTCATGGCACTTGATTTTGATATTATGTGCAGGGGGCCAAGAAAGTAACTAATCATATTTTCAGGTTTATTTTTAATCATATAACGCCATAATTTAATGTGGATCTTAGCATATACTTATATGACGTATGTGTTTATAATGCATTGATGAACTTTTATGGTTTCTAAAAGCTGAATCAAAGACTAAGAGGTATATTCACAAGAACGTGTGATAACTACCGCAAGAGTAGCGTAACGGAACTTTCAATATCGCAGCCTATCGCGGGAAAATAACCCCGTGTCAACGTGGAATTCACAACAAGGCGGTAGCATGCGATAGACACCAGATAACGCGTCAAATGTCAGCGTGAAAATCAACACCACGCCGCAAAAATGCGAAAGGCGAACGCGAAAAATCATGCGATGAGGCCAATCGCGTTACAAAAAGTAGCGAAAACCAGCCACAGGCCAGCAAATCCCACGCGTCTGGTGGGAAAATGCACCATAAAACCCACAGAAACAACACACCAGACACAAGCCAAAGCACGTAGCAACATGGATGCACCCTGACCCAGCGCAGAGTACAATGCGAACCCCACAACCCCCACAGACCACCAGCAAGGAACAACTGGGTCCGGGAAGGCCAAGGAGAAAAGGGAGAGGAAGATGGGGTGCAGACCCCAGGAAAACAAGACCAGCTTCACGGAGGTGACAGAACACTACCAGCAACTGACCCACAAGCAGACCACCTGGAATGCAGTCGGAGTGCCCAGGAGGCCAATCCAGGAGGCCAAGAGGCGCCGGCAGGACGTGACAACCTAAACCAGGTACAAACCCGCTGCCAACAGGAAGGCATCAACGGCGACAGGAGGTGGAGAGTCCTGCGCCACAGGAGGAGCTGGAGGAAACCCAGGCCACAGTCATCAGTGTGGAGACGGTGCAAGGAGTTGGGAGTACGGACACAGCTCGAGAGGACCTGACACAACATCAACAGGGAGTGTAACGAACAGGGACTGGGGGGACGGGGAGAGATGGGCACAATGGCACACATGCACAACCAGGTGTAGCACACTGCACACCCACAATTATCCACGATCATGTCCCAGATCCCCTTGGCACACTGCAGCACACACACATAGCAATCACAGCACACCCACATCCACGATAATGTGGTACAATGCGCATAGCCGACACTGCAGAACAGAGGACACAACTGGCTCCGCACATGCCCAGAAACATGCCCACTACACCTGACAGAGCTGGAAAGTGTGAAATGGAAACGTACGCGTACGACCTCACATCCGTCATGTCGTCCAAATGTACACTGTCCCGCAGAAGAATCCAGCACCTCCCAAACAGTCACAATGTACATTGCCGGACAGTCTGCATGTAAACCAGAACAATGCGCCAACATACATTGCAACACAATGTCAACATGCATCTCCCCTGCACATTGCAGAGGGGCACACAACACCTCCAGCAGAGCACAGAAGACAACACATCTGCGATGCCAGAGAGGACCACCACACCATTGACACCGACGCCCTACAACAGCCCATGGATATCCCACGCAACCCACCACCAGGACCCGGGCAGCCGAGCTACTCAGAGGACAACACAGAGCCTGCAACAGACCACACAGCAGGAAGGACACGCAAGCACAGCTGGCTCACAATACGTTATGTTATGTTATGTTAATAAGGCTTGTAAAGCGCACTGCTACCCTAAGGTGTCCTGGCGCTAGGAGTTGCCAACTTGGTTGCTGGATGAGGGATGGATTCAGGGGAAAAGCCAGGTTTTCAGCCCCCTTCTAAAGGAAAGGCACCCCAATGCCAGGTGTCAGAACGCCAAAAGGAGGTGGCCCAACAGGTGCGGGTGTTGCCCAACCCTTGGAATGCGAACTAGAGCACATACGTTGGTGTCCAATACCCTTCAGGGACCACCTACACACCACAAAGGAGACCCACACTGCCATAGAGACACATGCAGATGCACATACCCACTACAGAACCACGCCCAGGGGCATGCACATATCATTCACACACCCACGTAGGCTCTGCGTACAACGGCACAGTCCACTCCCCTTACGAATTGAGTGGGTGACGACAAAGCAACATGTCCAGGTCCTAGGCCCCTGCCTGCGTTGACATGTCTGCGTCCGCTGTACACAGCACAATGTAATGTCATAGGGCCCAGGGCCCCCATGCATACAACAAGACCACAGGGACACATGCACATATCATGTTGAACTGGCTACGGGCACGTACGCCCTGCCCCTTTATTGGCAGGGCCACATGTACAGTGACGCCTGTGCTGGATGTGTGTGGGGTGAGTATAAGCCAGCCCGCACGGAGTGCTTGGTGCTGGCAACAACCTGAACAGTGGACACCAGTGTAATGGAAACAGAAAACACCAGCATAACAGAGTCAACTGCAGAGCAACATGGAGCGATCCGGAGTAAGGACAGAGGTTACCCAATATTCAGTCAGGAGGTTCCGTGAGTTGCAGTGCACTGAGGTAGGGGCACTAGAGAAGTGCGCGCTCATGTGAGGAAATTGCTAGTATTGTGTCCCTTCGGGTTAGTCCTGATGCAGATGCAGTGGGGTGTGTTACACCTGCATCAACTTCCTCATCATAGTCCCAGGTCTACCCCACTGCATGAGGTGACATTGCTGCGCAACCTCTCCACAGCACAAAACTCAATCAGTAACGGACAATGGCTTGCGGTGCACTGAATCACTGGCACCTGGAGTGCTGAGCAGGGTATCAGGCCCATGATGACATCCACGACAGGGCTGAGCAACTCCGTAGGTCTGTTAGGACCACCCTTTCGACTCTGGCAGATGCCGGTTGGAGGTGGTCCTTGCGGTGGTGGCATGTGCCTCCTGCGGTGATGCGACGTCCGGGCAGGTCAAGACTCGATGCTATGTGTGGGCCCTGGTGGCCCGCAGTTGAGGCCGGAGGATGCGGAAAGCGAAGGGCCACAGACACATGGCGTTGATGACCCCAAGACCATCGCTACAGAGGCCATTCAATGTCTCAGAAGAAGGGGTCCCAGGCCTGACCAGCACAGAGTTAGTGGCCCCGGATGCACTGCGGCCGGCACAGGCACCCAGCCACGGGTCGGTGACTTGCGGTGCAGTCAGATGGGCCATGCGACCTGAGCGGGTCCCCATCAATGTCCGAGGTGTATGTTGTGGAGGGTTGCGGGGGACAGTGGAAGCTGTTCCCCAGGGCATGATGCGGAAGGTCTGATGTTATCTGGAAGCAGCAAATGGAGGAGTGGAAAGTGCAACCCTCGTTTTCACCAACAATTCTGTATCAGCTACATGAGGATGAAAACTACCCCCTAGTCCATAGACTCAGACGCCACCAATGTACGACCAGTGAGTGTCCATGAATGTCGGGGAACACACCTAGTGGCACAGGTGCTGAGGGGGATGCAGTCTGCGATGATGCCGGTACACAGATGTGAACTCCAACATTGCCAAATCAAGAGTCTGTGACCTACTGGACCGCAGTATAGGCCGGAAGCAGCGGTCAGCAGTGGCCCACAGCCACGTGTCGTTGGCTCGGGAGGCACAGAGTTAGTGACACAGTGGCAGTTGTCGGTAGTGTTCAATCACCTCCGTAACGATGATCCTGTTCCCTCCGGACTGCAACGCGTCATCCTCTTACGCCTCTCCGTGCGTGCGATGATATGTATTCTGCCTTTTGAGTTTCCGATGTTCAGTTCCAATTCTGTGATCCCACTGGTGCGCAGCGTAGGCCGAGGTCAGTGGTCCGCGTAGGCCCACAGACACGTGTGGTTGTGATGCCATGCACAGACTTGTTGGCACCACATCGAAGGGAGTATAGTGAATTGTTCTCTGCCTTCAATGATGTTCACTGACATGGTGTAATCAAGACTCAGTTCCAAATGTGTGACCTACCTGACCGTGGTGTAGGCCTGAGGCAGCGGTCAGCATGGCCCATTCACCTGGTGTCGCCGGCATAGGTTGGATGGCCCCACCGGCCTGCGTTGAACAGGGTTACTGGCACCACGTGTAGCCGGCTGGCATTGAACAGGGTTAGTGGCACCACGTGTAGCCGGCTGGCGTTGAACAGGGTTAGAGGCACCACGTGTAGCCGGCTGGCGTTGAACAGGGTTAGTGGCACCACGTGTCACAAGATGCCCATATGGAACTATGCCTCACTGATCGGGGGGGGGGGTCTGGTGCTGTGGCCTCTGGCCCGGATTTGGGGTCACTGCCATTCATGACTCAGGACGCAGTTTCACATATGGGACCTACTGGTCCGAAGAGTAGGCCTAAGGCGGCAGTGGAGTACGTAATGTAATGTAATGTAACTAATGCTTATAAAGCGCACTGTGACCCAGCGGGAATCCTGGCGCTGTGAGACGGAGGGCCTGTGACAAGGGAGAAATTAACAATACGCTCTAGGGTAGAGCCAGGTCTTAATTTTCCTTCTGAACGGCAGTAGATCTTTCATCTGTCGCAACTCCGTGGGTAACGAAAAGGGAATAAAGAGGGCCTGTGTCGTGGAGGCCATGATGGTCAGAGGTGGCTGCCAAGGTCGCAGGCCTCGGGCTTGGAGCTTGCGCCGGCACGTGGTGAGCCCTCCTTGACACACGCCGGTGTCGGCAGGTGATCTGTGTGGCCTGGCTGCGCAGGGGCGGGCCTGACGGGTTTGTGGTCCAGCGTGCCGGGGTCCAGCAGGCGCACAGCATCGCAGGCAACTCCGCTCACGAGGACGGCGTCGGCCTCGTGGCGGGGTGGGAGGCGCCGCCCTGGCAGAGACGTGGGTCTTTCCGGAAGAGGACCACGCCCAGGCCTACGTGCTTTTTATTCACACCCCTATGCTGGCGTGGCGTACGCCGGGCCATCCCACTCGGGTGACGCTTAGGGGGGCGTAACACGCAAGATTTCCGGGAGGTCCCCCACTGGCTGGGGTGACATGGTGGTGTCCACTGTCCACTACACTCCATACACCAGCGGTGTATGTCGCCATGGATAGGGGTGTGTTCTGCATACTGCGGTGTGTCCAGCACATCTCTGCCACTCTTGGCATTGTGTACTTTCCCAATCATGGTTCTACTGCATTCTTCACACATGCCTGGTTGCCACCTCTCCACACATTGGGCTGTTATGTGGCTGTGGTGCCATGCCGTTGCTGGCTCATGTTCAGGGCTTGCCCATGTGCACATTGTAAGTTGTTCTGTCGTGTTTGGTGGGTGGGCATGTTGTTGTACCTATTGTATGTGATTTTGTGACGTGTGCATTGCCAGAGTTGTGAGTTGCATGGTTGTGGAGTTGAGGTGGAGGGGGGGTGTTCATTTAGATATTGCCAAGGGGCTGTGCATTTCCCTTGTTGGCATCTTGGGAACGCTGGTTGATGATGGACTGTCGGAGGATGAAGGTATCATGCACACTGGCTGTGTATTTGAAGGCGACATTGTTGTAGATTCCACGGTGTTCTGTTGTTGCCTGCACATTGATGTGAGACGTGTGCTTCCTGTTGAGGTGATTGTGTGCTGTGTCACCAGGGGGCACAGGTAGTACATGTGTGCTGTGGATTGCCCCCAGCACGTGCGTGCATCCTGCTATGGCGTATGGTCCTTGCTTGGTCTCCAGCGGATCCTGCGCATTGTGTTGTACGTATGGGGACTGGGGTACCAGGGTGATGGTGATGTCCAGGACAGGTGTGGGGGACTTGGATGTGGCTGGCTGTGTAACTCCTCTGACTCTGGCGGGTGTTGTTTGGGGGGTGCCAGGGGCCAACAGGTGCAGCCAAGGCAGCAGCTTTGTGTGGGGTGGGATGTTGGTTGTCCGCTGTGTTGGTGCCGTAGGCCTGTTAGGCGATGATGGTCAGGATGCTTTGGATGCTTGTCCCTTTCAGCCTGTAGTGGACGTTGACATTGTCAGATGGGTCTCTGAGGCTGGTACGTTTCCTGGGGTTCCGCTGTCTTTGTCTGCGCTGCGTCTGTGGTGGTCCGGGGGGGGGGGTGTTCTGGGTGTGGGTTGGGGTCCTGCGGTGGTGGAGGTGGGTGTTGTGGCCCTCTTGGGTGTCCAGGCCGCATGATGAGTGGCTCCATGGCATCTGTTGCCCTTCGGATGTGGCCCTGGGCTGTGCTCCCTTTTGTGGGGCTGGCTGCCGTCCGACTTTACACCAGGTCAGAGCAGGTGTAAATTTCCTGGTGCTAACGCGCCTTATCGCCTGTTTTGTGTTTTTATCGCAGATGTGGCTGGTCATTGTGAATGTTGAGATGTGATGTTGTCTCGGCTTTTGGCACGGGAACGCCTGCTCTGCATCTCATTAGCGATATTTGCGGGGGTCCTCTGTGGCGATGTTTTTTGAGGCTGCTATCGCTGGTAAACTGGTGCTGTGGGTTGTTAACACCGGCTTGTGAATGGGGTGGTAAATTTATCACGACTTTGGCTGCGATAAAGTGCCGTTAATTCGGCGATAGCTCCTTGTGAATATGCCCCTAAATGTATGAATGAATTTAAATAACACATACAAACCGGGTGACATAGCAGGCCCTTTAGGAGTATTTTTAAGGTTTCTCTTTTTGAGGTACTTGTCTCTTGGTTTTGGTCTTCGTTGCGGGGCAGCATCTGCCAATGGCTGTCTTATGACTGGTTTTTCTAATATATGTACACTGGTATTTGGATACAATCTGATTTTATGATCTTTTTTATGCAGTTATAATGTCTCTTGCATTGTGCACTTCAATGGTTTTTCCAACCGGAATAAAATTAATATGATGATGGTAAGGTAAGGTAATATCTTTATTTGTGTGATTACTTAAAACCATTGCAATGATAAAACAGCAGTATTTAAATTCTCCAAAGTTAAAATCATAATTGTGTACCAAAGTTTACAGTTCGTTTTTACACCAGAACTCTTAATACCACATTTGGACCATGTATAAGAAAAAACATTTAACATTGATTTAAAGTTGTTAAAATGGTTAATTAAGATCGAAAGGTCCAAGGATACGGGTATGAAATGTCAGTGGTTAACGGCGATGTGCAAAAACAGCAGTGTGCAAAATAGCTCCCTGGACAACACGTGCTGGCAGTATGCAAAGTCAGCTGTGTGCAAAATAGTGCTTTAGTTAACAAGATCGAGGGAAGCTAATAGTCGTTGTTCAGCTGCGATGTGCAGAGTCAGCAGTGTGCGGAATAATTCTCCAAACAGCAGGAGCGGACAATGTGCAAAGTCAGCAACGGGTGAGATAGTTCTCTGGGTAACAAGAGAGATGGTGGGTAATGATTGGTTGTCTAAGGTGGGGGCCAGGTTGGGCAATTAAATCAGGTGTTTAATATTTTTCCCACTTTGCCCATAAATTGTACGAGGCGGCAGGCCAACTGAACCTCTCCACCTTCGAAGCATGCTTTCACTGCCTGCCTGCAAATTCTTACCCCCTTGATCTTTAGGGTGGGTTTTAACAGAAGTCTGTGTTCCGTTTTTAGTCTCCAGCATATGCACAATAGATGTAGCGCATCCTCTTTTGCTTTCCCACATAGGCGACAGTTAGTTGTTGTCTGTGGTCGTTTCCATGGAGGTAAGTGGAGCAGCGATGGAAGAATACCTAGTCGAAGATGAAGGTATTTTTCCTTTGTCGCTTTCGTGAATCCTGCTCCTGAGTAAGATTGAGGGAGGCTTTAGAGAAACTCTACAGGGTGAACTATCTGTGTGCCCTTTCTTTTAGCACAGCCTTGTCCTCCACTAAGGACGCCATTTTGTCTGTTTTATTGACAATTTGTTTGAAGCTTTTATAGGTCCAAGCAGCCTCCCAAAGTTCCCGTAGGCCCAGTCGATCTGTTGATGCTTGTAGGTAGATCATGGCCGCGCTGTCTTTTTTTTACTTGAGTTCCTTCCATAGATGTGCATTCAGAGTCCCGGGTAAGTCTGGGCAGTGAACTTCGCTCGCAGGGTTTTCTGCACTACGCGTTACACGGAGCTCGCGGAGTTCAGAAAATGCGGAGCAGAGTTTTTTTCCTCGCTCGCGTTCGTCAACGTCAAGTTGGTGAGCGCGAACGAGGAAAATCAACCTCCCGGCGATATTTCTCAACGCGGGCGGTCAGATTTCTTATTGCGAGTGGTCAAGTATGCTCGCGACTGCTCGCGTTAAGAAACTATCCATTCGCGTTGTGAAAGCTGCCGCTTGAATAAAAATCTACTCAAGTGGCAGAAAGGAAGCAGCGCCCACTTGCGCTATGCATGGTGCCGTTCGCAATGATTGCACAGTGCGGACAAGCATCTGGCACTGAAAATCATTGCGAACGGCATTTATCTAATGCACTCCGCCTTTTGCAGAGCTCCGCGTAGCGCAGCGGAGTTTTTGTTGCACTTCGCTGAGTTCCGCATAGCGGATATCCCTCCAGGCTTAGTCCCGGGTTCCGCTCTTTTGATTTTGTACCAGCATTTGACAAAGGTGCCTTTGCATGCTATTTGTTGCGTCTGCAGGCCAAAGTCTAATCTTATTTGGGCCGGCGAGGTGTATTTAGGTAGGTTGAATATTATTCTCAGGGCTCTTGGTACTGTACAGTCCAGCTACTCGCGTCCCTTCCCCGAAGACACTCGATCCCGTAAGTGATAGTTGGGATAAGCTTTGCATGAATCACCCAGAGGCGTGAAGCTTGGGCCGGTAGTTTTGAGTTTGATGTTTGTTAATGCAACCGCGGTTACGTTACCTCTTCTTATTATGGCCTCTTTTTGTGCCGCATATGTGAGTTTGCTATCGATTGTAACGCCCAGGTATTTATATTCTTCGACTGCTTCTAGCGAGAGACCTCCCAAATGTCAATGATGTCTGTGAGGGTTCTTTTTTGGTTTAATCACTTTGGATTTGTCTAGGTTTATGCGTAATCCGTTGTCAGCAGAGAAGTTTTGCGTGGTGTCTAGTAAATGTTGGAGGCCAATCAGAGTGCAGCTGATCAGTACAAGATCGTCGGCGTAGAGTAAGTTTGACAGGGTGAGTCCTCCCATCTTTGGGGCGTGGGAGTTGCATTTGTCCAACGCTGTTGAAAGATCTGACATAAAAAGATTAAACAAAGTCGGGGCCAAAACGCAGCCTTGTTTCAGCCCCTTAGTAGTTGGTATTTTTCTGGATAGGCGGTCACCAGATCCAAGCTTTCTTTGGACCCAGGTGTCGGTATGTAGGAGGATTAGCTGATTCAGGAGAGCAGATGGAATTTTTCTTTTGGACAATTTATCCCACAGTTTCTTCCTGTCAATGTTGTTGAAGGCCGATGAATAGTCGATGAAGCAAACGTAAAGTGGTAAGTTGGCATCTCTTACAGCATCTATCAGAAGGGAGAGGGTAGTCCTTGTGTGCTGACGGAGTCCCATTTGGTTAAGGGGAATGATTGCCTTTTCGGTCACCCAATCTGTAAGTTCTTCCAAGAGAAGGCCAGCATAGTATTTGGCATCACTGTCTATTAAGGCGATCTAGCGTGTAATTTTTGGCTTCATTCTTATTGCCTTTCTTATGTATTGGGGATATGATTGACCCCTTCCAAGAATCTGGTATTCTTTCTACTTCAAGGATCTGTTCAAAAAGTGGTAGTAATGCTGCGCCTAATAATCCGGCTCTTGCTTGTACAGGATCGGGGGGATACTGTTGGGACCCGGCGCCCCTCCTGTGCTGCCTTTCACTATTCTGTTAGTAATCTGTTTGCCCGTGAACCCAAAAGGGGCAATTGCCAATGATTTATGCGGGTCAAATAGTTTGCCCCCGGGTGTGTATCCAGATCTCTGTTCTTCGTGCATTGTGCCTGCAGGTTCTGAGTTGAAGTGGTGCCAGAGAAAGGTGGCCCAGGCTTCTTCCATCAGGTTTGAGCTGATTCCATGCGCTCGTGTGTTCTGTAAGCTGTTAATTGTGCGCCAGAATCTTGCGATGTTGTTTGTTTGTATGTCATGGAAGAGCTTGGCCCACAACTTGTCTACTGATTCCCTTTTCGATTGCCAAATTAGCCTCTTCTTGCTTATTTTTAACTGCCTTAGTTCATTTTGGATGCCAAGGTCTGGGCCTGATCGGCGGAGCCTCTGTAACGATCTGTTCATTGCTTTCTTGAGATACCTTAGGCGCGTCTTTTGCTTGGTCAAGAGGTGTCTGCATCATGTGCTTTGTGGCACACGAGGGATCCTACGTTGAGGAGTTTCTCTTGTTGTTGAACGAGGCTCTTTCCTTGCTGTGTGGGCTTTGCTGAGTTTTTTAGTGAAGATTTCACAGCAAGTTAGTGTGCTTGTATTGGTGCCTTTGTTTTTTTCCCAGAGAGTCTTTGCCAGGCCAGCAAGTTTTCGAGGTAGCGCATTTTGCATTTGATCCTTCTGCAGTTGACTGTATTTATGGAGCTTGGGTCTTCCACTGGTTGAGTTAATGTTATACATTGTATGTTCATTGTAATTTTTTGTGGTAGGTGGTCGCTATGGTCTGATGTTCCTATCCTAAAATATACAATTTTGCTGATCAAGGGTAGGGTTACAAAGGTGTAATCTATTGTTGTGCTGGTTGATGCATTATGGAAGGTCGCCGCCGGAGGACGGTCACCCAGAAAATGCCCATTTTGTGCGACCAAGCTCAAATGTTTGAAGTCTTTTAGAAATTCTTTTGCCAACCTGGTTTGCTTGCCTCATTTGCATTCTCCCTGATGAGGGATGCTCCATGCAGAAAATTGTTCTTCCAATAGTTGGTCCCTGTCTGGGGGCCCGTTAGGTGCATGTTAAAATTGCCTGTTACCATGACATTTGGTGTAGACTCTTCTTAAAGTACCATTGTGCCCTATGAAATATTGATTTTATGTATTGTGCTTTTATGACATATCTGTCGAATAAAGCTTGTTGGATTGGATAGTATCCTTGTTATTTCAGATCCCAAGAGTTTCACTCCATTGATTTTGTCACGTGGATGGAGGTATATATTTAACAATATTAGTTGTTGGTTGTTGTTGTCACCTCCTAAGTCCATTTTTATTGACTTTATGGCATTTGTTGATGTAGTTTTAACATCCAGTTTCTTAATTGCGTTTATACTCTTGATTGAGGTGCAATTTGCGAGACCTCCTTTTTGGTGCCAGAATTTGGCACTTTTTACAGCCAGGAGATGATATGTGTTTAATCCTTGTAGATGGTGCGGTTGGTCTAGCCAGGTCTGTTGTAGGAGGATGAGGTTGAAGTTTTGCAAATATGACAGAAGCTGCATATCCATAGTTTTATTTCCCAGGGCATTTATGTTCCAGGAACATAATCGTAACTCAGGATTGGCTGTTGAGGATTGTTTTGCTCCCTGTCAGGTGTTCTTGCTCCGTAGATTTACTGTTCTGGCTATCCAAGACCAGATGTCTAATCTGGTAACTGTCCTTGGTTGCCACGGCCTTCAGTCTTTTGTCTCCTTCTGCGGTGCAGAGGTACTGCGTGCCCCTTTTAGCACAGATTGTGTCTTCTTTGTGGTGTACGTGTACTTGGGGCCGGAGATTTCCTGCTCTTGTTGATTTGATAAAAGGGGCTCCGGGTAGCCTGTTTTTTGGTAGGACTTTAGTTGAATCCCCCAGGCATTTAGTTGACGTTCCTAATTCAGGATCCTCTTCGCTATTTCGTATATGGCCCAGGTTGCCTCTGTTACCTCTTGGTCAGATAGATGTTTTAGTTCCTTGAACTCAATAGATTCCAAATCATGCTATCTTATGTTGGCTAGGTTGCTGATTGATGTTAGTAGTTGCAGGATATTACCTCTGTTGAGGATATTGCCCTGGCCTTTGGAATTCAACTGAGGGATGAACAAGATGGTGAGAGAATTAGGCTCCACCTGGTGTGGTCACTTGGGGCGCTCGCTGGATCTACCTGTTCATCCTGATTGGGAGGACTTGTTTCTGTAGGCGATGATAGCACTTCAGTCCTTATAGTGATTGAGCAATAAGAGCTGTCCCCATTTTGATCCCCCTCCATTGGTTCGGGAGTGTGGTTGGCCTGGCAGTTTTTGCTCCTTTTTCCTCCGGGATCTATGCACTCCGTGGTTGCTGGGTCTGGCTGGTTAGAGAGACTTTCTGTGGCCGATGACGTTATTGGTCCTCGGGTTAACCTCTGTAATGGGCTTTTGCTTGTTGGGATGTCGGTGCCAGTTTGGAAATATACCATTATATTGGTCTTCCTATTTCTGCCCTTCCTCCTCTGTTTCTGGCGATGTTTTGTTTCATGTAATTTCTTACTCCCTTTTTTCTCTCCATCAGGCTGTCCTGGTGGGCTGGGGCACGGTCTAGCTGCTTGTTCATTCACCAGTTGCTGCGGGACACCATTGGGCTCTGAGTATCTGGTGACTAAGGTTGCCTCAGGATGGTTTTTATAGGTTTGTTCAGTTCCTGCGCCTGCTCCTACCCCATATGCATTTTCACTGGTTTGTTTCAATGACTTGCTGCTTGTACCGGGCCGGCCTGGTACAGTGCCCCTTTAGTTTTAGGGGACTCTTTGGAGGTGCCCTGCACCTGGCCCGATTGGATTGTGGCCACTGTGGTGTTAGAGCTTGGTTATGTGGTGCCCTTTCCTTGGCTGGCCTGGGATGCTATTCCTGTGGTGTTTGTTGCCTTTTTTATGTCAGATAGGAGCTCCCCCATCACGGAGGTAGAGTTGAGAGTTTGTCGACAATGGTAAAACAGATGCAGCGTGGCTGAATTATTTGTGTTTCTACTTGAGCCCTCTTGATCAAGTTATTCATGTCAGATAGTTTAGTGTCGATGTTCGAGACGTGAATTGCCAGGAAGTTGAGAATAGATAATTGCGTATCCATTTTATCCGAGTGGTAATGCATTGCTTTTATTGAGAGTTGCATGGTGTTTAGTAGAGATGACCATAAATGGTCTGTGCCTGTTGGCTTCTCCTCAGCGTTCGTGACTTGGTGGATTTTGTTGTCATCCTCCTGAGGGGAATCAGGGAAGTATGAGGTTATCAGCCTTTCCCATTCTTCCGTTGTAAGGTATGATGTATTGCTTATTCCGCCTTTTTCAGCTTTTGCAGCTTCAGTGTCTGCCTTCTCTGAGCCACCGTCAATTTTATCAAGATGGTTTGTTGCCTGGTGCACAGCTGTGACAGGGGCCGTTGTACTGGGAGTGTTTTCTGCGCATGCCATGCTGTTGGTTCTGCTTGATGCTACTCTGTGGTGATTTGGGAGGGTCTGAGCTAGTTAGCAAACACGCATCTTCCCAGTTAGCTGGCAAGCAGCTGCTTGGTGGTTCTTTTGTTCTTTTGCAGATATTGTTGTAGACATATGAGGCTTAGTTGCTGGGGTCATATTTGGTTTTATCTTTGTATGTGGCAGATTCATAATTCTTGGTGCAAGCGGAACCTCTGGTGCCTCAGAGGCCTCCAGCGTGCTTGGAAGTGTGGTACCGTAGCGGTCTGTAATTGATGTTGTCATGTTTGCCGTGGTTGTCTCTGTTGTGGGTTGAGTGAAACGTAGTACGTTTGTGTTATCCATAGCCGAATCGTGCCTTCCTTTTTTTTTTAGCTGTAGTTCCTTGATAGCCGCCTATGCCTCGGGCTTCTTTGTTCATGCTTAATTTCCCATCGATTGCCAGCACTGGCCTGTCGGCTGCGGCTTTAGTTTGTTCTAAAACTCTGGGTGGAGTGGGGAGGGGAGGCCATAGAGGTTTTCATTGCTTGAGCATAGTTCTGCCCCTGCGTCCTTCACAAATGAACATTTTGTGTAAATCTTTGGTTGATAGCCGGTTCTTGTTGTTTTGGTGGTTGAGACAGAGTCTACCACCAATAGGGCCGTGTGGTGGGGTGAGACGTGCTCTTCCATCACGGAATTTTCTGTGGCAGTTTCGCTGAGTCCTTTGCACTTCCTTTTCCATTTGTTAGTCATTGATGTAGCCGTTTGCCTCTCACTCCCAGACCTCATATTGCACCTGTGGGCTTGAGTAGATTGTCCCCTCCAGAGAACCAGCCAGTCAGTCGGGTGGGGTGTTTACAGGGGATGTTGCAGTGGGCCGCTTGCCATCTTAGGCCACCTTAGGCCGTCATAGGTCGTTTCAAGGCTCTGTCTAGGGTGCGTGATGTGCTCAGCAGGCTCGGCAGGCTGGCGTCCAGATGGCATCCTAACGTCCTGGTGTGGTGAGCAGTGTCAGTGGCAGCGGGACCGGAGCCATTGAAGACGTGGATCAGAGCCACGATCTGCAAGAAGCGGGGAGCAGGAGCACCAGCGGCTGGTGGTAAGCAGAGGTAAGCAGTGTGCTATGCTACGTGCTACGGGCCCTGCATCTCGACCGTCAGTTTTTGCGAATCAATGTATCTCTGTTAACTGGAGTCAGTGGTGGCTTGTTGGACCCTGCAAGTAGGGGTGAGTGGGCCTCCAGTGGGACAAACCGCAACGGCCTATCGCTAGCCGCCTCTGCCCCAACAGGATTGCCCCCTCCTGGCTCTAGCCTCACCCCGCCTGTCTCTGCTGCTTCTGTTGGAGCTGTAATTGGTGGACCGTTTCAGAGAGGGTAAGGGAGTGACAACCTCTGAGGTTGTGAGCTGTGGGCTGAGTGCTGGCACCTCGAGGCACAGGACCAAGCAAGGAAAGGTGAGGTGCATTCGCTGGCTCCGGCGCCAGAGCACTACAGTGCAGTGCAGAGAGTGCAGTGCAAACTGGCGGGCTGCCCTCGTGACTCCCAGTTGCTCACCTTCTCCTCCAGGAGTGTCCACCCCTGCCATGTCAAGGAGACCAGTGACGCCGGGGCACTCGCTGCGGAGATGTGAGTGATGGCTGGGTCGCTGGTTTCTGGTTGCTGCGGTGGATCGAGTGGGCAGTGGCCTTCTGTGAGTCCTGCGAACCCCACAGGTCCCTCGTCGCCCCCGCAGCGTGACGGCCCCTGCAGTCAATCGCAGTAGGTTCCTCGTGTTCCACGTTCCCTGACACGCCACGCCCCCTCGCACTCCGCAACAGTGCAGCTCCCAATTGGTCTGCACTCAATCACAAGCACGAGCAGTACATGCTAGAAAGACAAGCCACTGAGAAATATGATGATGGTATTCAAATTTTTATGCATACATACTGAGATGGAAGAAAAATGCCATGCCTTACCATCACTTAATAATGCTGCACTGCAAAAAAAATGTTCAACCGTAAGTGGTTGGGAAAACCTGATATGGCTCTTTCCTATGTCCCTGCTCATTTTTACTCTTACTAAATCCCCAATTTTTAGTTGTAATGCCTCGCTGTTATGCTTCAAGTTGTATTATTTTTTACACACACTCTGCGCTTTCTCCGAATTCCCTTTAATCACTTCAGGTGACCAAATGACCCTTCTGGCTGCTTCCATCCAACCAACATTGTCTTTGGACATGGGAATTCTACCCCTCATGAGATCAAAAAGACTTAGATCTGTGCTACTGCACAGAGTGATTCTGTATGCCCACACAGTTTTATGTAATTCACTCCTCCAGAGTAGGTTGTGGTTACTAGCTATTTGGACAACTCCCTTGATAACACAGTTGAACTGTTCTACTGTTTCATTACCAGCAGGATGATACACAGTGCACAATACCATTTCTTAATAAGTATGTCTTAAAACGCTTGGACATAAATTTGAGGCCCACTCAAGATACTCTTGGACAGCCCTTCTCTGATGAAAATTTTGTCCAAAAACGTTATGATGCTACACGTTCAGCTTTTTGCACTATTTCTATTTCTGACCATTTGGAAAAGTGATCAATTAAAACAATCATGTACACCTGCTCATCCTGTTCTTGAATAGGTCCTCTTATATCTACACCACATTTTCCCAAGGCATACTCAGACAAGTAATGGGCTGTAGAGGTGGTCTGAGTGTAACTTGTGTTTTATCAGAATGTTCACATTGTATGCAATCTCTGACTTTCCTTTCTAATTCCCTATCCACTCCTGGCCATCACTACTCTTAGTTTTTCCAATTCCTAAATGCCCTCCATGACATATTTCAAGAATTTTGGTTCTCAGCTTGATGGGGGAGGGATGACTTTACCATTCCTTAGTGATAAGCCACCAGCAAAAGACAACTCATGTTTTATCTCCCAAAAGGGCAACAAATCTTTAGGGACCAACTTCTTTTCTGGCCAACCACCCGATATCAATCAGCGAAAATTTGTAAGTAACGTATACTGTTCCTATTCAGTTTTCCATTCCTCACTCGTTATATCCTGAAATTGCTCTGAGATATTTGCCACACAAAAGTGTTCTACCATGTCCTCTCTCACCTTACTCAAATGTACTGGCATGCAACTAAGAAAATCTGCCACCACATTCTTTGCTCCAGGTACATACTGTACATTGTAATCGTAATCAAATAGGCGGAAAGACGTGCGGGCCAATTTTTAAGAAGCTGCATAAAGTCCTTTGGTGGTTGTAGGAAGCTGCCTCGGTATATATTATACCAAAAAGAGGTATAGGGTGCACAGAGTCCAGTGAGCCCCCAAAGGTATAGCAGAGGATCAAGTAGATAATACCTTACTCTCAATTTAGTGGTTGCTGGGCTGAGCAATAAGGCTTATCAGAGGGTAGTGTGAATGTATTTGTTGTACATAATAATTCAAGGCAGGAACACACACTCAATGACTAACTCCAGGCCAAATGATTGTAAAAATATTACTTTGTCACTTTTATTTTAGGAACCAAGTTGAACTCAGTTACAGGTAAATAAACTTTTCAGAAATGCAATACTTTCAATTACAGTTGGCAAAGGTTTGTAGAATCATTCAAAATACTTTACAGATGCATGTAAGATTTGTTAAAGATACTTTGTATTATTCTCGGAATCAACACAGTGCAATACTGAGAAAAGGGAGGAATGACATGTAAGCAATTTCAGGTAAGTACTCAGCTTACAAGTTCAGTCTTTGGAGGATTTGACCAACACTGGGCAAAGGTCAGACCAAGGTAGGTACTACACCACCAGCGGCACTGGGGTGCCCGGATGCAGAGGTCACTGGGCCCAATGTTAGCCTATGGGAGCTGGGGGCACCTCAAAGAGGTACCGGTTGCTGGTAAGTACCCGCAGGTCATGGACCACGGTCCTGGGGGTTGAGGTCAGCACTGCAGGGGCCACCATGTAGCACCAAAGCTGCACGACCAGTGGCAGCCTAGTACAGGGTGCAAAGAGACATCGGGTGCCCTGCAGAAAGCAATGTAGATCCTTGGTGGAAAAAACGGCTGCAAGCTTCAACCAGAAGGCTTGCTGAAGGAATCCTACGACTGGAGAGGTAAGTTGGATAGTGGGGGGATGCCGGGACACCTCCGGTTGGGTACTCCTATGCCTGGGGGCTGCGGGTGCAGGGCGTCTTTAGGCATCAGGTTTCTCTCACCGGTCCCGTTCGCGGTCGGGGAGGACCCTTCAGGTTGAGACTGCAGGTGCCGTGGGGAAGTTCAGAAGGGGTCGTCCAACGCTGGACCCCAGGTCAGGATCACAGGGGAGACATCATTGGGTCAGTGGGCCATCTGGACTTGGGCCATGGGCAACGGGTGCAGAGTGGTGCAGGGGTCGTGGATCCGCCTGGATCCGGAGTCCTGGGGTTAGGTTCTTTCTGGACAAATCCGGTGTCCACGGGAGAAAATAGTCTTTATTGAAAATAGCACAGGTCCCCAGAGATCTGGCTGCGGGCCACTCCGTTTTTTTGGAGCAGGGATGCTGAAGGAGGAGACAGGCCGGTATGGCTGTGGTCAAGTCAGTTGCTGTCTTCTTCTCCACTGTTGCACAGCTCTTCGGTCCTTCTTTGTAGGTTGTCGAATCTGAGGAACGAGGTTCAGGGAAACCCTTAAATACTAAATTTAGGGCGTTAATGAGGTCGGGGGCAGTAGCCAATGGCTACTGTCCCCTAGGGTGACTACACCCTCTGGGTGCCCCCTCCCTTTGGAGAGAGAGGCACATCCCTATTCCTATTGGGCTTAATTCTCCAAACCAAGTTGGAACATTTGCAAGAGAGGGGTTCACCTCAGCTCCTGGTGACCCTAGGGGTGTGCCAGGCCAAGATGGACACTACTACTCATCTTACTAATTTTCCCACCTGTTCAGCCGCCAAAATGTGGGACTAGGACAAGGGGGGCGGGCATCTCCACTAGTAGGAGCTGCCCAAATCAGCATAACACAAGGTGAGAGCCTTTGAGGCTCACCGCCAAGCGTTGCTGTCCCTGCTAGGGGGAAGTGAGAAGCACCTCCACCCAGAGCAGGCTTTGTTCCTGATCTCCGAGAGCACAAAGGCTGTCACCCCATGAGGTCAGAAACCTGGTGGCTGGCTGGCAGGGTCGGTCGTTTTTCAGGGGGAATCTCTAAGATGCCCTCTGAGTGCATTTTATAATATATCCAACACTGGCAACAGTGTGGGCTTTTAATGCTGAGTAGCTTGATACCAAACTTCTCAGTCTTCAGTAAAGCCATCAAGGAGTTGAGGAGTTGACAACCTCCCAGCCCATGTACTCAAAATGGCTTAGCTGCACTTACAGTGTCTAAGAATGGTCTCAGACACTGTAGGGGCAAACTGCTCATGCAGCTATGCCCTCGCCTGTGGTATAGTTCACCCTGCCTTAGGGCTGTAAGGCCTGCCACAGGGGTGACTTACCTATGCCACAGGCAAGGCATCCAGGGAGGTGTGCCATGTCGACTCTTTTAGTTTAGACACACCACAATACACAGCCTGCAATGGTAGTGTGTATGTGTTTGGTGAAGGGGCATCTTATGGTGGCACATTACATGCTGCAGCCCTAAGGGAAGCTCTCTGGTCACAAGGCCTTTGGTACCACTTGTACCTTTGACAAGGGACTTAAATGTGGCCCAAGGGTGTGCCAATTGTGGGAGCAATGGTACAGTTTTGGGAAAGAACACAGGTGCTGGGGAATGGTTAGCCGGGTCCCAGCTCATACTCAGTCAAGTTAGTATCAGGTGAATATAGCTCCTTACAACGCATGCGATTTGATCGCATGCGATTACAACGCGGTCGTTACAACGACCGCGTTGTTAGTACGCAATACCATTACATCGCAAGTCATTACAATGACTTGCAGTAGGGGGCGCACTGGACTTAGGAATAGTATTATTTACTATTCCTACTCCAGTTTGCGCAACAGCAGGGAAGGTGTTGGATTTTAAATCCAATACCAGTGCGCCTCCTACAGCAAGTCGTTATAATGACTTGCGATGTAATGGTATTGCATACTAACAACGCGGTCGTTGTAAAGGCATTGCATTGTGGAGACAGCGTTGTAAACGTTGTTTCCCGCATCAAGTATCTGGCAAAATGTTAGGGGGTAACCATGCAAAAAGGGGCACTTTCCTACAATGGTCAAGACTTTGGTTAGGGGTTTGTGGTCACTACGCAATGTAATTTGGTTTACCAAGGTGAATTGTCTGAAGTGTTCTAACCCCCAAGCGCATGCCAGTGCTTCACACTTCACACTCTATGACTGGACACTTTTCTTCAGTGGGGGTCAGAGAGCAGGATGCAAATGCTATGGTTTCTTCCTTGCCAGAAAAATTATTTTGGGTGAGTACAATACCTAAACCTCTACCACTCACATCAGTAGTGACAATACTAGGTAGATCGGGGTCAAACCCTTGCAATGGGGGAGTCATGTACAAGTCCTTTTTTAGAGAAAGAAATGCATTATGACAATTACTAGAAGATTCAAATTTGCTTTTTACTTTAAGAAGTTGTCTTATCATACGTTTTAGTGTAAAATCTTTAACAAATTTGAAATAGAATTCCACCAAACCTAGGAATGCATGTAACTCATCCTTGTTCTAAGCCACCGGTGCATTCCTAAAAGCATCCAATAATTTTTCCTTGGGTTTAATGCCATCACCTGTGACCAGAGGTCCCAAATATTTAACTTCATTGCATGCAAATTTCCATTTACTATGTTCTGCAGTTGCCCCTCTGTTCTCTAAGCTACTGAGCACCTGGAACAATTTTTGGTCATGTTCATCTTTCACTTTACCCATTACTCAGATGCTATCCAGGTTCTTTACATCTTTAAAAATCATGAAACGGTAATCTTTTAAACCTGTAACACCCAAACTGTATGACGAAGGAGCTGAGACTCCTGCATCTGTTTGTAAAGAGACCTGATAATAAGCAGCTTTAAGGTCAATAGTAGAAAACCACTTAATTATTTTGGTGAGGGCAAGCATTTCATTGATGTGTGGTAGTGGAAATTGATCTATAAGGTTATTATAATTCAGATCACGAAGATCTATGCATAGCCTTAACTTGCCATTGGCCCTTTTGCCCACTATTAAAGGTCAGCAGCGTCTGCTCCATAGGGGGCGCCAGGACATTGACCCACCACCTGGCTCTGCCACTAATTGCTTAGAATATACAGCTTCTACATGAAAACAAATGATCTCATGGGGGCATATTAGCAACGCTTTGCGATAACTATCGCAAAGCGTGCTTAGCGCTCATGTTCCTAACGCCGGCTATCGCAGGTATTTATCGCGGAGATATCGCGTTATTAGCAACGCGTATCTCCAAGGCGATAAAGATTCCTGCGATAGTGGGGAAATCGCCGTTTTGCAGGGAACATCGCTGGTTTTCCAGCGATGTTCCCTGCCAAACGGCGATAACCTTGCTGATACGACCATGTGGTCGTATCAGCAGAATCCACCCCCTATGTTAGGGATGGCTAAGTCAGGATTTTAGCAGACGTTAGATTTTGGCGAAAACGGCCGTTTTCGCCAAAATCTAACCTCTGCTAAAATCCTGTGGGCTACCTTGTAAATATTGCGATGTGAACATCAGCGATATTTGCAACGTAGTCCATCCGGGGTACGCCCAGTAACGCCCACTTTGCATCTCATTGGAGATGCAAAGGGAGGCGTTGGGAAAAAGGGTGCTAACATGCGATTATGCATGTTAGCACCCTCTTGTTGATAGGGCGATAGTTTTATCTCCGTTTTTCTGTCTTTTAAAGCCAGAAAAACAGAGATAAAGCCCTTGCTGATATGCCCCATGGATCGTTTATTTGCATGTAAAAGCTGTAATATTGCATTGCCAGCAGACAAGGGCTCCACTGGCTGTATTGCGCATATGTCAGGTGGGGGCTGATACAGCCCAGCTTCACACAGTCACAATACATATCTGACATGCTGCACTAGTGTAAGGCTGTGAAGCATGCCAGATAACGGAGCTTCAGGGCTTGCCAATCATGCGCCCCCTTACCCGATCAGAAGTCAGAATAGAGAAATATGGTGTCCCTCGGTACCTCCTAGTCTATTCCGGCTTCTGATTCTGTGAAAGCTCATGGGCCTGCCTCTGCTGTGCTGTTATTAGAAGTTAGAAGAAGGAGGAGTCTGGAAACATGGGCCTGCCTGCAGGCCAGATAAAGCACCAAGTGAGTTTTCTGTTTCCCGGCCTCCAAATGTGTACGAGTGTGGCTTGTCTGTATGCCAGGAGAGGATGTGTATGTCTGTGTGAATGTCTTTGTCCGTGTGTGTATATATGCTTGTAGGAGTGAGTGCGTGTTTAAATGTGTGTGTGTGTGCGTGTCAATTTATTCCCTGTCCCAGTATCAGTTCTTATCCAGTGTGTGTATCCCTCTGCCCCTGGGTACGTTTCTCATAGTTACGGTGCCAGCGTCACCCACTGTATGTGCCCCTTCCTGGTGTCTGATTATTCCCTGTCCCAAGACACACACAGACACACACCACACACACAGACACACATACACAGACACACACACACAGACACACACACCACACACACAGACACACATACACAGACACACACACACACATACACAAACACACACACACACACACACACACAGAAACAGACACAGACACACACAGAGACACACACACAGACACACAGACAGAGACACACACACAAACACACAGACACAGAAACACGCACACACACAAACACAGAAACACACACAGACACGTACACACACAGACACAGAAACACACACACACAAACACACAAACACGCACACACACAGACACAGAAACACACACACAGAAACACAAACACACGCCCAATGGCCTCGGGTAACTTCACGTACATGGCTACTTACCAATACAGATCTTTTTAAAGTGGCCTTGTGAGCTGCTTGAAACAGGCCTTTGGCGCTTTACACCAACATGACATCATATGGGGACCCTCGAGACAGGTGGGGCTTCCGAGTGCTTCACGAGATACCCACGTCATGTTTTGGATTCAAAGATTTGTACAAAAGACACTGCGCGCATGGGCACAAGTCTGCATTATGCCCAGACGTTTCGTTGCATCCTTATCACACACGACAGCCCCCCCAAAAGGCTGTCTCTGGAAACAGGCGGCCCCCGTTCGATGCCGGACAAACATCCGAAGACGCAACAACTCGCAGAGTTCAACAGACTCATATAAAAGCAGCACAACCGCCAAATTGGGACACATTGGCATACCAAAGCACGCAGGAAAACTGAACATGCGCAACTGAAGGCGATCTGTACAAAGCATTACAATGCAGAAATGCGCAATGCTCGAGAGTGCGACAGTGCACACACAGTACATGAAACAGAACGCTGTACCATGGAGGGCCACACGGAAAGATACAATAGAACACACAGAGTACAACACGATACATCAAAGGTACCGAAGAAAGCACTGCTGCAGAACTCTAGATATGGCAAGTAAATGAAATTCAGAGCAGTAAAATACAGCCTTATGCAGTGACCTGTCATTAAACACAGCGTCCAATAATGCATGGAAAAACAAGAACAGAAGCACAGCAAAACAAGCTGTGATAACACCCCGTACGGTGTAAGGCTGGGGACTGTGGCCCCCAGCATACTCTGGGGCCCATCCATATGGACTGCAGCCCCCAGCACACTCTACACTCCATCCATACGACCTGAGGTCCCCAGAACACTCTGCAGTCTATCCATATGGACTGCGCCCCCGCGCATTCTACAGTCCATCCATACGGACTGGCCCCCCCACACACTCTACAGTCCATCCATATGGACTGAGGCCCCCAGCACACTCTACAGTCCATCCATACGGACTGAGGCCCCCAACAAACTCTGCAGTCCATCCACACGGACTGCGGCCCCCAGCACACTCTGCGGGCCCCAGCACACTCTATCTCCATCCTTACAGACTGAGGCCGCATTCTACAGTCCATCCATACGGACTGGCCCCCCCACACACTCTACTCTCCATCCATACGGACTGAGGCCCCCAGCACACTCTACAGTCCATCCATACGGACTGTGGCCCCCAGCACACACTGCAGTACATCCACACGGACTGCGGACCCCCAGCACACTCTACACTCCATCCATATGGACTGAGGCCCCCAGCACACTCTACAGTCCATCCATACGAACTGAGGCATCCAGCACACTCTTATAAGGTCCCAAAGGCGAGACCTATTGGCTATGCCAATGCTTGTTTATACTGAGTTCTCTCTTCTCTCTACCTTTGTCCACATCTTTCATGCCTCTCATTAAGTTCCTTCAGTTTCTACCGTAATTTGAACACACACTGCCTCTTTTTACTGATGGACTATCCTCACCCTTTTCCTGCCACCATAAGCTGGTCCTTTTGCCCATTTTTCACCCTGCCACCTCTTCAACATTTCTCTGGGGGAAGTTCCCTCATACTGCTGGCACTCCTTGGAAGGGGTTCTGTACTTCGGTGTATGTATTTGTGCCCCACCACTTTAAATGTTCACCATCTGCCACGGCTAAAGGGGCCACCCACTCAGAGGACTCAACTTGTTCTATGATTCCCCCCTTTTCTAACTTTTCCAGTTGCACTTTAACTTTCATCTTTCAATGATCCTTACCTTATGTACCTAGAGCTTTGGCATCTTGTTTTACCCAAATTTTATGTCTGAAACCTCTCAACTTCCCTATGGTCCCTGAAAATACTGACTCACTAAATTATTCCTCAGGTTGAAACATTAGTACAGGTTCAGGTCTGTTGGGATTCAAAGTGATCCCCAGACAGACGGGCCAATGACCGAAACATACAGCTTTCCTATGCCTCCCTGTCCTTGAATTGGAATGTTAACTTCCTTTACCCAACTATGGGGCATATTATCAAGCCCTTTATCGCCTCGTTAGCGGCACTTTTCTGCCGCTAATGCGGCGATATTTTTATCACACTATTAACAAGCTGCAGCTAACGAGCCTTAGCGTGAGTTTTTAAGCGAAAGCGGCCGTTTTTTTACCTCTAAGCATGTCAGCGATATATATCGCTAATGACATGCAAAGTAGGCGTTCCTGAGTAAAACTCCATTGAAACAGTCGCAAACACAACTTCCCCCTATTATCAATGCCCGCGAAGTGATAGGAAAATTCGCGCTAACCGCGCTTATCGCTGGGATTTAACGCCTGAAAAAAACTTGCCTTAACCATCTTGTCAATGGGGGGTGGATTGTTGGGTTAAGTATGCACTTGCCTATTAGCAAGCTTTTCATTAGCGCTGTTAATTAAGCGCTGGAATTCTCACGCTATTGCTGGTTTTACTCGCTATCGCTGGATTTCCTATCGCCTTTGCGATACGCGTTGATAATACCGTGCTATCACGGCGAGGAAATCCAGCGATAGCCGGCGATAAAAAAAACAGCGCTAAGCGTGCTTTGCGATAAATATCGCAGATCCTTGATAATATGCCCCATAGTTTTTGAGTTCCCCTGTGAATGTTTTGATAGAGATATCTGACTGTTCCAACTCACTACGAAAGCCTGTTTGAATTTCTCTTCCCACACATCTTTGTTAACAAGCGTGTAAGGAGATCCTGAACCTGCAATGATAGAAATGTCGACCCCTCCCATTAACATTTTGCTTATGGGTTTCTTTTTCTTCCCCTTCTCCTCATTGTCAATGTGCAACACGTGGACATCTACACTGAGCACACACATGCTCAGTTCTTTGTCTTCCGATGTGCTGGAGGGAAAACCATTGTCTTGCTCCTCTATCTTGACCGCACTGCCCAACTTTTTTCTGCCACACCTTTTGAGTGTCCCATAATTCCGCTCTTGGAACACTTTTGTGTCTGCCATTTTTTGTCATTAGCTAAGTGATTGGTGCTTACACATCTATAACATCTTCTCTTGCTGAAACGTTTGAAACTTTTACTATCAGCATCAACTTTCTCTTGACTTTTCTTTTTGTACGTAGACGTTTTGGATCCACTTATTTTAGCCACCACTGAGTTTTCTTTCTTTTCGTTGTTTTCCGATAGTACTGCTTTAGCACACCTTCCAGTTAATTCTGCTCTTTTGACAATGTCAATGACGTCTTCAAGAGGACTTTCCCCCTTACCCCGGAAATTGTCCTGGATGCTCGGGTTCGATGCTTGGATCACTATTTGATCTCTAATAAGATCGTTGTGCATGTGTCCAAAACGACACATAAGAGCTAGATTTTTCATAGCACATACATAATCCTCTACTGACTCCTCTTTCCTTGTTTTCTGGGATAAACTTTTTAGCTGCACAGACAGTTGGCTTGTGATAAGTGTCTAGATCCTCAAGAGCGTTGGTGTAGACATCACCTTGGCCTGCCGCTCTTGTTTTTTTATTTATCCGGTTATACACTCTTAACCCACCTGGGCCTAAACAATGCAATGGAATTTTCATTTTCTTTTCTGCAGTGAAATCCTCATCATCATCAAATGTAGAGATGTAGTTAGTGAAGTATTCTGGTCATTCCTCCCATTTAAGTGCTGGTTCACCAGAAGCAGGTAGAAGAGCTTGCGGTGGTGAAAGATTCCGCACGTTTCCTGATGCCATGTGTACAGCAAAACCTTCCACTGTGCAGTGAAAAGTACCAATGGGGAATGCTACAGTATGAACCAAATACATCACCAGTATTGTCTTGCAAAGGTTATGTGCAGGAAAAATGAGGTCCAGGAAGGTTACTCCCTACCACATTACCTAATTCAGAATGGCAATGCAGACTATAAGGTGTATGAAGGAGCATTGTTGCTTATATATGCTCTGCTATGAATATTCTTAGATGCAATGTGGGTAGAATGCTGAATAAAAAAAATATCTTTCTTTCACAATGTATTTAGGCTGAAGAGGCACACTGCGCTATTAAATGAAAGCCAGGCATTGCAGTGAATAATGGACACTCGCCGTCTGCACACTGTCATGTTTTTTTCGAAATGCACGCACAAGAATTAGCTGACCACTTTACTGTAAGCTGCAAAATTGCGATACAGCGCGCATGGGTAGTGAACAAAAGAGTGCGCGTCGAAACTAGATTGGCGCTGCAATGTGCGCACATGCTGCAGCGGAGCTCTTCAAAGTAATTGCTGCAAGGTGTGCGTATAAAATACAATGGCGCGTGTCAAGAAGTAATGCACGCATTCAATCCTGAGCCTTCACGCGGGCCAGCTGATGAATGTCGTGACGTGTGTCACAAGGCTAGAATGGACAGAGGGTCGTGTGTTAAAATGGCAGCACGCACGTTACATAGTGCGTATGTGGCATGGTACTTGCGGTCTATGCACTGGGAATAGCTGCAATATGGCGGCAATACGTTCAACAGCGCAATGACCTAATGACTAAATGAGAGTTGCATGAGGGTACACGGTTGCACACTGACGGGTTCTCTGTGTTGGAACTTGTCACCACTTCTGTAAAGACGAGTCTGCTCACAACGAAGAGAGTTCAAGCCTTTATTTCACTTCAAACACATGGGAGAGTCCTCTACGGCCAGTCACCAGCTGCACCTCTGCAGGCTGCCCGGGGTCCACGAAGGAGACCCACTAAGAGGGCGGCCGCCTTAGTGCCACAGGAGGGCACAGGAGGCAGCCTCCCAGCGTTTGGGACCCTCAGGGGTCCAGTGTGCCGCGTCACTTCCGGGGAGGGGGCGAGGTACATATACCTCTCCCCGCCCCTTGGGCGCCCTCTTGGCCCATTCCCCTGACGCCGTTTAGACGTGGCCCTCGGAGCTGCTGGCATCATTAAGCGCGGTGAGTGCATACCCCCATTCCCCATCTGTCCCCCCCTGCCCGGTCTCCCGATTATCTGGGTAGCATGCTGGGCGGCCCGGCCACGGCCGCGGTCCGTCTGGGGGGGGGGGGTTTGGGGCAGCTCCCGGCGCACTCGGGTGGTGGCACAAGAGCCTTTCAACGTTCGTGGTATGGGGGCGCAGGTGGGCTCCTAGCCGTTGCAGCTATGGAGGCTTACAGGGCTGCGGTACAGGTGCCTGCTTCCCCGACTCTGAGATTCCACGCCTCAGAGAGCCGCCGTTCAGGGTTCGATTCCCGACGGCTTACATTGCGCTGGTTTGTGCACGGGGGGTGGGCTGGGTCCCTGTAGGGTCACGGTCCCCGCCTCCACTGCAGTGGGGGATATCCCCAACCACCGCACTCCCTGCACAGTCCCTGCACCCCGGGTAAGTGGGTGGTAGCCTGCCTCCCCCTCTGCCCGCACTGCTCTAAAGCCCGCCCTGCGCCCCGGGACCCGCATGGGCCTAACAGTGTAGGTGCGGCGAGCCGAGTGCGGGCCTCTGATGGGGTGATTTGGAGGGGGGGGGCAATGGAGCGACACGCTGTGCTCATGTGTCCCGATTTGGTGTCGTTTGCGCCGAGCCCGGGTGGCTCGGATGCGTCGGGAACACTAGAGTCGCGCGCGCACCACCCTCCCCCTTACGAGAGGGGTTGTTTAGAGCTACTGACCAGGAGGATCGGGGTTGCTCCTTGGGTGGCGCGAAGGTGCGCGGGTTAAGCACTGCGAGGGTATGCGCTCAGCATCCTCAGGGGGGGGGCAACTGTGCGGGGTCGTCAGGCTCTCACCGTGAGGAGGGCGGGCTGCAGGGCGCCTACACGTACTGTTGTGGGCCTGCTGTGAGGCGCGGGCAGTAGGCAGGCTACTCCCGCTCTTGTCTGGCTTGCGGGTGCCAGCCTCCGGCATAGCCCCAGCTGAACATGGCATACGTGGGCCTGCTGTGAGGCGCGGTCCGTGTGCTGCTCCTCCTGCTTTTGCCCGGTGTCGCTTGGGCTCCTTGCGGGGCCAGTCCCTGCAGTGCCAGCAGCTGACTTGGCCTGTGCGTGCCAGTAGTTAGATACGGGCCGGTTATAGGCACCACCCGCGTTAGCCTGGTGTCGCTGGTCCCCTCCTGCGTGAGGGCCAGATGCAGGGCCTCCGCCCGTATGAGGTGGGCCAGCATTGCAAGGGCCCGGGAGTGGCTCCCTCTTATGTATGCGCATGTAAAGGCACCAATACCTTCGGGTCGGAGAGGATGTGGTCCGGCGGCTATACTGCCGACTTTGGTGCCGGAAACCAGGGTTCGAGCCTCGGGGTGGTATCCACGTCCTGTGATTCGGGGTAAATCACTAAAATCTCCCCGTGCCTGAATGTGTAATGTAAATATGGTGCTCATGGAAAGCGCTCCAATACCTTCGGGTCGAGTCCGCGCTAAATAAATATGCAAATCTGCAAAAAAAAAAAATAGGGAGTGTAATCAGTGCTCGTAGCAGCAATGCATGTGGGGCCAGGGGCGCGGGTCCGATTAGTGCTGCCAGCTCAATTGAAGAGTTTGGTACTTGCGGGCTGCGAAAGAGGACCCTGGTCCGAGTGGATGTTGATTCCTCCCAACCCCACATCTCTTTCAGAACTTGTAGCCTAAGTCTTGCATCGACTGGCGCACAACCATGGAGCTCTCAGAAAGGGGCGACAGGCGGCTGTGTCGTTTCCTAGTTAAGGGACCCATTTCAGCACCTGGAATTGGAGGGCCTCCTCTCCAGCACCCAAAACAGGTTTGAGGCAAGTCAACAGACTCTGGTGTGGAATTAGCTCAGTTGGAGTCAGGCATGCTTCGCAATGGCCCCTCCGTTCCACATCCTCGAGCCAGATGGATCACTCTGGGCTTGTTTCACTGGACCCATTACCTTCGGAGGAGTGTAGAAAAGGTCAGACAAGTGGGGCAGTGAAGTTAGCGAGTGCCATCCTGGTCTGTGATGGAAACATGAGGATTTAGTCAGGGGGTGTGGCTAATTTTGTAGCCAATGCAAAGGCACCAGGACACAGACGTCAGAGATGCCCAGCCTGCTCTATACTGTGCTGTTTATTTAACAGGTTTTTGGTAAGAATTGTTTTGATGTGCGTTCCTGGGTTTAGCTCTGTGCGGTCGTTTCCTCTATGAGGGGGTTTGGGAGGAATCATTGCCACCGTGGCAGGCGCTGGTAAACCCAGAACGGAGGCTGGAGGGAGCAGACGCTAAACACTGCATTCAATGGGGTGCACACAGGGATCCTCACAAGATAGAAAAGAAACAAGCTTTTGCAATGCAATAGGTGCCGCATTGCTCCGTTGCTGGGGGCTTCCGGGGTATGGCACGGAAGGATAATGCTATGTTGCCGGTGTCTGGGTTAGGCGCACTGTGCCTCTGAGGCCCGGGATGGCTCGTTTTGGGCTGACTGGTTGTTCAGCATGCGGGGCAGCAGCCTAGATGTGAGCTGGGACTTGTTTTGGTATTTCACATCTTCACTTCGCCTTAGGAGATCACAGCGGTCCGGTACTGGTTCTCTAATTATGGTCTGATTAGGGTTTGCCCTACTTGCGACTCCCTGCGCCAAAGATACAGTGTGTCTTTGAGAACAGAGACCGATTTATAGTGAAGCAAACCTGGCCCTTTCAGGAAGACCTAAATCAACTTAGTGGAAACGGTATTACCATTTCAATGGTGCAGGGCGTCTCTCTAGGCTAGGCACTGCACCACGCGTATGGATTTGGTGCTACATCGGGCCTGCCCGCATGAAGTAATTAGTGGGGCTACATCGATGCGGGTAAAGAATTTGACAGTGTCTAGAACACTGCTCCTGGTACTAAGTATGATTGGTTTTGGTCAAGGTCGTCAGGGAGAGTGGGGGCCACATTGCATGCACGAGGAAGGGTGTCCCACTCAGTTAACGCAGGGCGACAGGGTCGATGGCAGCGTCGGTGGTAGTCTGGTGGTATGCTTGTGGTTGTCAGCGTTGGTGTTAGTCAGGTTGTATGCTTGTGGTCAGAGACAGCCACATTTCAGGTAACAAGTTGGGTTATAGGGTGTGGCCTATAGGTGGCACTGCTCCTTTCAACCGGCATACATTATTGGCAGTACTATTAGTGAGCTGCTGCTGAGTGCCAATGTCGAAAACACGAGTCACTACCCCTGAATATTGACGCAAACACAATTAGAACTTGGCCAGAGTGCTCGTGCATTACCAGCTACCTGGCAAAGGAAATCTAGGTAGAGGGTGTGATGGAGCATTACTAGTAAGTCAGCATTCCTAAGACTATCTGGGGATCTGTAGGTGCCTCAGCAAGACTGGTCGTGCCTCACCTCTTGACGTATGGCGGATGGTGAACCCAGGTTGCGGTGAAGAGACAGCGGGTAATGGTCGAGCTTCCTGCATATTCCGCGAGCGGCCTGTTCATTTCTACTATCAGATTTCCATTTTGTTTGTGGCCAAACGGTGGGTGTTGCAATGACACATCGCGTCGTCGTTCATTCAAGTTGGTGCAGTCTGGTGTGTAACCTATGGCTGGTTTTCCTGGTTGTGGCCATGATGGTGTTGGCACTTCCAGTGGTGGGTGCCAGCCCGGCCCGCTCGGAGGGAACATTTACATAGGCATCTGGGACTGGGTAGATGATCACACCTATGCCCCAGTTAGATGACAGTGCGCCACACATGCGTGGTTGAATTTTATTAGAGGGTCTCGGGATTTTAGTCACTAATGAAAGGCCGTAGTCAGATAGTTTTTCCTTGCACATCAGCCGGTGCTGCGCTTCGGGGAAGCATTCAGACCCGACGACCATGGGGTCAGATTCGCACTAAGTTTTAAATTGAAGAGGCATATGCTGGCATAGTTGTGCCCTACATAGCCAAGAAGTTTGTACCCCAAGAGTATAGCAGTAACCTAGGTTTGATTACGCTATCCGCGCTTGAAAAATTTATATTCAATTCTCCCATGGGCACAGGCTGTGGTTCTGGTGGCAAAAGTCTGATTAATGTACCGGGATACAGTTCGTTATGGTCGTACTGCTTTACCATAACTGCTGTGAGGAAGGTTTATATCAGCACAGTATGCATCAGTTTCGTGTAGAAGGAATGCGGTGCCACGGGGTGGCTCAGAACAGGCAACGTCACATGATGTATGTTGGTGGGGCGTGTGCGGTTAGGAACACGCTTAGGCGGCCGGATCATTGGTCGCAGAGCCCTTATTTGGATGTACTGGGAGCATTCTGTTTACAGGACATGTGCTCACTTGCCAACGGCTATTCACGTGTCAGTTGTATGTGTTCCCCCATGCGGATGGAATTTAACTGCCCTTGACTGGCCAGTGAGTCTTCTTGCGCTCAGGTCAGGTGAGCAATAACTTTGGGTGTTATGGTGTCTGTGGTAAGTTCTGGTCAGACGGTGGCCAGGCCTTCTAGATGGGGGTTCTGCTCAGGCGTGTCCTAGTAAGGGTTCAGGTGACAGAAGTCGGCCCTGGGATACAATTTGAGCACAGCAGTTCTACATCACAGGCAGAAGGGAGAACCTATCTACTGTCTCTGGCTGACAGCTCGCCCATTACCAAGGTACAGGTTGAGCAGGTATGGTAGGCATGCCTTCTATGCCAGGCATTGGGGGTCATGGCAAGCGCTTTGCCAGTCGCTCTTTCAAGAGCCAGCAACAGCAGCTTACAGGGTGGGCATACAAGCGGAAGCGCATCATGCAGGTGGGGACGATGCCATGTTTTCAGCTACCTCCAGCCTGACTTCCTTCGGGGCCCTGAGAACCAGTGGCGGAGGGCAAGGTCCAAAACAGACTCTTCGGGGTGGCATTAAAGGGACAGGATGAGCGCATCAAGCTGGCTGTACAATGGGTATCCCAATGTTTGAAAGGTACCCGGAGCCACCCAGGGGAGTGGCCGGAAGGCAGGTTAAGGGCAGTATGTACAGGCAAACTTGGAATATACCACTGGCACCCCGGTGATGCACCAGAGGTAATGGGAAGGGTGCAGGTACATTCCCACTGCTGGTGCAGTACATGGTTATCAGCTTGAACCCCCCGAAGCTGGGGGAATAGTCAAGAAAGGGTGTTGAAGCACAGGCTTAGTCGACCTTTAAGGTGACGCACAGATTGCACGCGGTGCACAATGGTATGTGGTCTGTCATAATTGATTCATCAAGGTAGGCAGACTAACTGGTCAAGCTAACAGTCGGTAGATGCCAAGCGCCGGCATTCTCGCCATCGCGGCACGTGGGGATTAAGTTATACAACTCAAGGTGTTGGGGCTACACAGCTTAACGATATACTGATTTGCAGCACAGAGGCTCTTTTCTGGGACACCCGGCATCCCAACAAGTCTAGAAAGGGCAGGTGATCTGCATCTATCGTTTTCACCATTCCTGTAGCGTTTCCACCCTCTGGTCCACTACCTGGTACCCTCCAGAGTAGGTCTGGCAAAGGGCAGGGTCAAGGGTATGGATGATGGGCCATCCAGGCGTGCTGATAGTGGCGCGATGTGCGGAAAGCAGGAGGTGGAGGCATGGTTTTCCTGACAGGTAATTTGGACGGGGTTCCCAGGCATGCACTGGAACAGCTTGCTGGATGCTGCAGCACAGACTAAGGGGCGGTGTGTCCCCTCCTCAATTGCTGGTCTTCAACAGGAAGGCTATCAATGGGCAGTGGGGGGCTGTGCATCGGGTACATTAGGTGCAAGCTTGATTAGTTGTATAGGATGGGTGTAGTGGGCATTAAAGGTTAGCAACTTGGTATTTCGTTATGTCGCCAGGATCAAGGATCTGGGTGAATGGCCTTCCGTGCGTCTCGAGGGGCGCGAGGGGCGGAATTCAAGAAATGGAGGCATGTGGTTCCTCCAATAAGTTTTCTTGGTTGGGGGTCCCAGCAATGTGCCGGGACAGCTGGCTTAAGCAGCTGCGGCACAGACTAAGGGGGTTGGTGTTTGGTTGAGATTAGGGACCTCCGGGCGGGGTGCGCAAAGAATGGTCTACCTGTCCAGAGTGGGCATGGACTTGTCTTGTGTTGCCTGGCCCAGGCAATGAGCAGACTCTGGGGGAAGAGGCACCTGTTGCAAGAGAAGGAGTCCTCCAATTGTAGGATGCAACCTTTGGGGGCTTGGAAGTTATGGTGGTAAGTTAGCCCCCCCGTTTAGTGTGTGAAGGCGCTCGGTCAGGGGAGGCCGGGGAAACCCGCGCAGGAGAATTGACCGTGCCAGGCGTACATTCACCAACTGTTTGGCTTTATAGGTATGGTTTGCATGCCAAATCCACAGGGAGTTTGGTACAAGATGGGGTTTCACCTGTCTAGAGTGGGCATGGACTTGCTTTGCTGGACTGGGGAGAAGCCCTGGAATCAGCAGGGTTTAGGGAAAGATGTTATGGTGCATAGAGGTGCGACCGGCCACAACCAAAGCGTTCTGGGCGGGTTTGGCAGCAGAGCGCATCAAGCAGGTGGGATAATAGGAATTCCTTTCAAAGGTACAGCCGTCCATAGCCACCCAGGGGAGTGGCCGGAAGACAGGTTAAGTGTATCATGTACAGGGGAACTTTAAGTTGTCCAGAGGCACCCTCTCCGGCACCCGAGGTTTGATGGGGTGCAGTGTTATTGTGCAACTAGGTGCAAGATGGATTAGTTGTATAATATGGGGTACAGTGCTCATTAAAGGATGTTAGTATCGAGCATGTCGTTATTTGGCAGAATCATAGGTCTGGGTCAAGGGCCGTCCGTGCGTCCTGGGAGTGGCACGATGGGAGGAATCCAATATATGGAGGCATGGGTTTTCCATCACCGACTTACCTTGGTTGGGGGGCCGGCCCAGGCATGCGCTAGCACAGTTGGAGGTAGAAGCGCGACACACTACTGAGATAATTTGGTTGGGGGCTCCAGGTATGCGCTGGAACAGCTGATGTAGAAGCCCTCCGGGGTAGGAGGGCATTGCGGCAAGATATGAAATACTCCTGGTATAAGTTAAACAACCAGTTGTAGGCTGGGGTTTTATGATGGGCTGAGATAACCCCACTGTGAGTGTGGCGAGGGCTCGGTCAGAGGATGCCGGGGATTCCTCACGCAGGAGAGTTTACAGTGCCAGGCGCAGATACACTGAACAGGGGGTTTGGTTCATCAGGCATGGCCTGCTGCATGCTAAGTCCACTGGGATTTTGAAAGAGGATGGAGTGCGCCTGCCAGAGTGGGCAGGGACTTGTCTTGCTGGGCCTGGGAGAGGCCCTGGAATTAGAAAGATGGAGGTGAAGAGGCCTACCTTGGTGGGGGGCCCTGGCTGTGACGGTGGCCACACCCAGAGCTGTGGCGGAGTTACAGGGCGATCCAGAGGCTGTAGGTACATACGGGTACCATGTACAGAAGCACAACAAGGGTGCAAAGGCCAAATATCCCCCGGGAGGTCCTCGCGTTGGACCCTGGAGGAGCGACGGCGCCCCGTTAGTCCTACGGGCGGTTGTGGACCTGAGCAACCGGGGGTTGCCTGGCAGGCTCCGCCCCCGTATGGGGCGTGAGCAGGGGCGTGGGCTGTTGGTCCACTGGTGGGAGGGGTCTTCCCTCCCCCAAAATATGGCAAACACCGCTGGGGAAGGCCACGGTGTAATTTGGCTCATCAGGTGGCAGGCGGCGAGGGGCTGCCTGCCTTGGGATCGCCCGTAAGATAACCCACCATGTTGGCATATTTGTAATGCTAATAAACCTGCAGCAGTTTTCTCCACAAAGAAGGTGTCTCGTCTGGTTATTTCTCTAGGAGAGTGCTGTATGGTGGGGTGGCGAGTGTTGCCGATATTGGCACTATGCAGGCTGCCCGGGGTCCACGAAGGAGACCCACTAAGAGGGCGGCCGCCTTAGTGCCACAGGAGGGCACAGGAGGCAGCCTCCCAGCGTTTGGGACCCTCAGGGGTCCAGTGTGCCGCGTCACTTCCGGGAGGGGGCGAGGTACATATACCTCTCCCCGCCCCTTGGGCGCCCTCTTGGCCCATTCCCCTGACGCCGTTTCCTCCCTACCGCATACCCGGCGTTCAGGCAGTGGGTGTAGGGTTTTTTTTTGTCTAATGTATTATTTTGTGTTGCAGGCGGAGTTACAGGGCGATCCAGAGGCTGTAGGTACATACGGGTACCATGTACAGAAGCACAACAAGGGTGCAAAGGCCAAATATCCACAGGGAGGTCCTCGCGTTGGACCCTGGAGGAGCGACGGCGCCCCGTTAGTCCTACGGGCGGTTGTGGACCTGAGCAACCGGGGTTGCCTGGCAGGCTCCGCCCCGTATGGGGCGTGAGCAGGGGCGTGGGCTGTTGGTCCACTGGTGGGAGGGGTCTTCCCTCCCCCAAAATATGGCAAACACCGCTGGGGAAGGCCACGGTGTAATTTGGCTCATCAGGTGGCAGGCGGCGAGGGGCTGCCTGCCTTGGGATCGCCCGTAAGATAACCCACCATGTTGGCATATTTGTAATGCTAATAAACCTGCAGCAGTTTTCTCCACAAAGAAGGTGTCTCGTCTGGTTATTTCTCTAGGAGAGTGCTGTATGGTGGGGTGGCGAGTGTTGCCGATATTGGCACTATGTCAACATTCCAGAGTGCCCAGCTGGTGAGAATGACCGCAGGGAACAGCAGGTACGGTGTCTCAAATGGGACACAGATTAATAACCATACACAAGAGCTTGGTTCCAGTGACACACTGACGGCCCCCAGGGGAAGTGAAGGTCACAGACCAGTCTTCCCCTGGGGTATTCGCGCAATGGCCGGAAGGACGAGGTGGGGGAGGGATTAGAAGAGATGGGGAAGGGGTGGGAGTTCAGGAGGGTATTAAGGTGTGAGGAGAGGAGGATCCGGCCTCTTCCTGACACCTTAGCACCACTGGGAGGGCAGAGAAAAAGTTTGTCGAATTAGTTGAGGCTAGTGGGGATAATGGGCAAGTCAGCGGGGTGCTAAGCAGGGGAAACTAGGGGCGTGCCTACCTTTCCGAACTGGGTGTACATGTCTAGTGCGGCGATGCGTCGCACGAAATATGCTGGGCATCGAGGTGGGGGATCCGCCCCGCGGGCACCCGGTGGGCGGCGGCGGCACCCTGCGTTGCAATTGAGGTCTAGTAGGCTTGGGGGGGGGAGGAGGGGCAGAAGCAGGACGCTCCTGAGCGGCGTGCGGAGGCGGGGTAAGAGCCTGCCCGCATGGCTGCGTTTTGATCCCAGTGGGGGGGGGGCGATCACGGCGGCATCGGCGGGAATAAGTGAGCCGCCGAGCCTGCAAGCCTGGGGGGGGGCAGGGGCAGGACTCTCCCGGCCGGCATGTGAAGCGGGGTCTAATGAGGCCGTCCCACGCCACACAGCGTAGACCCGAACGTCATCACTGCGACGGGGGTAAGGGGGAGGCGGCTACAGCAGCCGGCGGCACAGTCAAAACAGACGTGCAGCATGGTACGCATTAGTTGCGGTGCAAGTGAAGTCCACCTTTATGTATCGCGCTGTGTCAGAGGTGGTTTTGACCCCTTACTATGGCCCGGCTCCCCCGTACGCGTGTTCTCACCCCCTACTACAAACCACCATGATATTTCGGCTGTCATGCCCTGGTGAGAAGCGCTCATCCAATTTTAAGAACCCCCAGTGAAATGCTGCGCCATTAAAGCCCCCAATTATGTTAAAATATTTCTTTAAAATACGCAGAGGTGTGGATGCCTTTGCAAACGATTTGGTGCAATGCAGACTAAGCCACAGAGGGGGTGCCAGTGTGCCCCCAGCAGGTTAGGTGCCTCATGTTTTTACAGTGGCAGAAGTGATGGTGGGCTCCATGGAGGCCATGCTGGGGAGGGCGAGGCGGGGCCTGAGCAGGAGGTTACTGCAGGGGGAGGGGGGTCTAGGTATGCCTTAAGGAAGCAGCAGGCGGCAGTTGCCCTGGGGGGGGCCCTTTCCCCTCTGCCAGCGCAGTCTTTCAGGGGACTGGGTGTGGGGGGTAGGTGGACTGCGGGGGCGCCCGGGGGGTTTTAGCAGATAGCCGGTCCATGGGGTAGGGGTGAGGGACTGCCAGCACGGCATGAGGCCCGGTGGTGCTTGGGACCCACCAGGTCGGAGCGGCCTGGTGGGGGGCGGAGGGAAACCAGGACCGGTGGTTGAGGCCGGCAGGAAAGGGGCAATGCCCACGGGGCGCACGACGGCCCCGGGACGCTGGGCAGAAGTAGTAGGGGGGTCCGCGGCGGCCTACCCTCCGACGGGGGATCGCGCAGCGAAGCCTACCACATTATGCATGCATTTGAACAGATGGCATGGATTGTAAGTGGTTGAAAGGGGGTGTGTGACGGTGTGCAATGGGGTTGGGAGTGTTGAATGGATGGTGAAGTGCGGGGAGTCATGGTCGCCTAGTGGGAAGGGTCTGACTCCTACTATACTGGTTACGGGTTTCGAGTCCTGGTGTGTCAGGAAGTCGTGGTGTGAGGTAAGTTATTGATGAGGTGATGCGGCTGAGTGGAGTTTTCGGGGGGTGGGGGGATTAAAGGCAAAGGAAAAGATTGGTGTTTTGCAGGAGGCAAGTGCGGCCGAAGATGGAGAGGAGGGCGAGGACCAAAGGGGGAACAGCAGCTATGGGAAAGGATGAGGAGGTCCCGGAAGGACACTCAGGTAATGGAATAAAGCGGATGACATGGGCAAAGGGGAAAGTGGGGGCCAAACGCTTGGTGGGGATGGTGTCCAGACGGACAATGTGGAAACGCCCGAAAGGAGGAGGACAAACACTGGGGGTCAGCATCACGAGTTGCCATGTTGGAAGGGGTGACAAGGGGGCCCAGGGTGCCATTTAACGCGAAAAGGACATAGGCTTTGCGAAGTTGGGCCAGCATCTTATGGTGTGGGGCTCGGGGGCAGGGCAGGTGTCCTGCGGAAATTTATGGATACTAGCTGACTTGCAAAAGGGATGGGGGATGGTTTCTGCCTGGCTGAGAGAAAGGGTATAAGGGCCAGGGTCAGTCCTAACGTAGCTAAACCATAGGGCATCGATGCAATACCCAGCCTCCACGCATAAGGCTGGGGGCGGGCCAGTGACTTATCGGCCCTTACAAGGGGACCACTTCACAAGGAGCGGAAAAATCTGAATTGGGGGAAAAGGGGATTTGTTTTCCGGGGAACATCGGGAAATAGATCAGGCAGGGGAGACCTTGACGGTCCCTGCGCCAGATAACCAGGGACGTTAAGAATAAAGAATACAAGGAGTGGGAGTGTCATCTACTCACAAAAGGTCATGTTAGCCACCTGGGAAAACCGGGGAAGGCCACTAAAGGGGGGGTAGTCTGGGCCAGGAGTCCCTTACCCAGTTGTTTGAGGCCAGGGGCTCATGGCGCTCGAGGTATCCCGACAGGAAGCTGGTGCTACAGAATGAAAACAGGATCGTATCGGACAGGGGTCGGGTATGACAACAATTCCACAAGAGCCTAAAAAGGCAGACAATTTGAAGTAGGCTGATTACTGCAAGGGTTGGCAGATTGTGGGGGGAAGACGTCAATGAGAGAGGGGTGTCCGGTCGGACGGCCCCCTTCATGGCGGACCTGGTCAATTTCATCTGCAAGGACGGCGCCAAGAACAGAGTCGGGGGACCTAATGGGATGCACAATCCATCTGGGAAGAAACAGGGCAGTCAATGTTGGGGATCAGTGGAACTCCCCAGGGGGCGGTGTGCCTTGGTGGATGAGGGCATCTATCAAAGGGGGTGAATGTGGGGTCAGGGGATATAACAGGTTGGATGACATCGAGTTGGCTCTTTTGACAATGCTGAGACACGCACAGGTTTCTCACTTGGGAGGCAATTGTGGAGGGTATATAGTGATGGGCAAGGACTTGTCCGGGGGTTTTTGGGCAAATATGGGGCACATTGATGAACATTTTTTAGCACACTTGGTGGGGTAGTTTGGGTCACAAGGAGCGATGGGTCTCTGGCGGCGTCACAGTAACTAGGCGCAAACGTCGGGCAACGTGATGGGGGCATATATATAGGCAAGGACTTGCCTGGGGGCCGGGCAAGGATGGGGGCACCTGGTCTGGAACATTGCAACATACTCAGTGGGGGGTTTTGGTGTCATTAGGAGCAGTGGGGCTCTGGGGGTGTCGCTGTAACATAGGCGCAAAGGTGCGAAAGACAGGGAGCCTACGGGGTAGGTGGAGGGACAGCTCAACGCTTCTGAGAATTTTAACAGGTTGGGGGGCCTTGGTGCCGTGAGAAACGGTTGGGCCCAGGGCAGTCTGTTTGGATATGTAACCTACCCCGGTTTTAAATCTGCGGTCAACAAAGCGATAAAATGGCACTCATTATCATTAGATAAAACAGCTCTAGCAAAAAAATCCCATGCCTGGACCGTGATACAGGCTAGACCATTTTCCTCACCAGAAAAAGCACTTCTTCACGTTACTAAGGCTGGGGTCATATCCATCTAAGGACCTAACCCCGAAATGGAAATACCCATGGCAATCAAAGGAATGCCGCCTATGTGGGGTAGGGGATGAGTCCTTACTGCATCTAATATGCATCTGCCCTGTCCTAGCAGAAACACGCAAAACGGTCCTTCGGGAGGTGTTCAGGAAGGAACAAGTAAGAACTTGTAGAGCAGCAGTGATTCATTGCCTCGGAGGCTCATCAATCACACTATCCTGCAGTGCCATAAACTTTTTGAAAAACGCAGCAATAGAACTGGACAAAATAGAATCTGCCAACCAACTCAAGTAGTTTCAGATCATTCAGCCCCGAAACCCCTATATTGCACTGCTTGCACGTTTTAAATACTTTTTTAATTATCGCTTTTTGCTATTTGACAAATTTTTCTATGTCTTTTCCCTATTTTCAAAATCAAAAATGTATATTTTATGCACGTTTTATCTATGGTGGTTTTTCCACCCTTTTATGATTTTTTTTACGAAATCAAATAAAAGTATATTTGACTGACTGATTGATGCCTGTATTGTGGCTCACATGACTAAGTCTAGTTGGCAGTTGACCTTTGTGTATTCCTTCTAGACATTAACACAAAGGGGGACTAGGTATTTAACAGGATAGGCCATCCTGGCAGGATGGGAGGAGCGAAGCTGTGCACAGTCCCACTTATATTCCAAAAGAGCTGCCTCAGCACACAAAGGACTTCACAGCAGTCTTTTGTGACCCCAGCCCCTGTGTTGCCTGGACAAGGAGCGTGGGAGGAAATACCAGAACTAGCTGTGGGGGGGGGGAGGGGCTCAAAGTTTATTCCATATCAAAGCTGGCATCAGGTATACAATTAAGTCCCTCAGAGCCACTCTTCAGTTCACTACTGGACCTGCAGAGAACTCTTAGAGGACTGCCCTCTTCCTGAGGCCTGCTGCTTACTTCAGAGGACTACTCTGTTGCTCCAAGAGGACTGTCCTGCTCCCTGACGCATGCCCTGTGTCCTCAGGACTGACCTGCTGCTTCAGAGCTGCTTTCTGTTTTATCCTAGAACTACCAGAGCGACTCCAAGTGCTAGTTGGCTGGCCTCCCGTTCAGAGCCTTCGGGACAGAAAAGGCTCCCCCCATCTTGCACCTACCACTGGACCCAGCCTGAGTGAGTCCTGACCCTCCAAGTTGTACCCATCCAGTCCTCAACCATTAGACATGGTGTTAAATTGCCCAGATAGCCAAAATTCAAAACTTTGGTACTTGGAATATTTTCTGCCAAGACGTGATTTGAGAACCGACAAGAGACTGGAACCTATCTGCTCCATGGCCCGATCCACCCAAGGTGCATCGCGGGTTGGCCTGACTTTGCAGTAGCTCCCGCTATGTTCTTCTCTGCAGCAGCAAATTCTGTTCAACAGCTCCTCTCTGGAAGCGTAGCTGGCTTTCTGGAGTCCTCATTGGATAAGGACTGCTGCTTCATTCCACTAGAAATTTCTGACTTCCGAAAAAGAAATTAAGGACCTGACTATGAGTTTGGCATTGCAGGAGTGGGCTGGCACACCACCGCCTGCTCCCGAACCGCCAAACTCGCCTGCCGACCACCCGTCAGATTTATCGTCATCTGGTGGTTGGTCCTTTGGCATTCCCATGGCAGTGCAGGCCATACCATGCTGTAATGGGGGTGCATGCACACAGGGGGGCACACTATGTTCTGCAGCACACATAGAAAGAGGAAGTAAGGAGGAAATATAAAGATATTTCTCCACGTTACGCCTTTCTTGGGAAGGCGTATCTTTTTGGCACATTCCCAGGTTTACAAGGTCTTGTAAATCTAAGAATGTGTCAAAAACCATGGGAGTTGCGTGGGCACACCCGTTCCACGCTCATGGAATGCCTACCCCGGGCAGAGTAGCACACATCAGCGATTTGCACTGCATTGCATCACTTCGGATTTTTTGAGCCACGCAAAGTGGCTTTGCATGGCTTAAAAAATCTGACGTAAGGTTTGCATTGCTCTTGCAAAACGTTACGTGGTGCTAGAGTGATGCAAACCCAGTCATGAATATGACCCTTTGTGTATTCAGACCTTGCTTCATCGCGGTCTGCCCTAACATTCGACTTTGGCCCAGTCTTATGCGACTAGATCTGCGGTTGGCACTTTAATCTTTTAGGTGCTACTTTTCACTTCAAAATTTAAAAATCTATTTCTCCAGTTCTACTGACTGGGTTTTTGTTGTTTTGGTGTCAAATAATTTATTACATTTTACTCTATTTTTCTAAATTAGAGATCGATTTTTCCTTGTGTTATGTTGTGTTGTCACTTTATTATTGTTTGAGAGCCGCTTACATATTTACACATTGCCTCTAAGTTAAGTCTGACTGCTTTTGTGCCAAGTTACCAGAGGGTTAAGCACAGGTCAATTTAGTGACTTTTGTGGTTCACCCTGACAACGATTGTGGTTGTTGCTTGAGTAGGGGTTGACCCCCCCTCAACCTATAACCTAATTTCTAACAGTGGTATTCAGTGGTGGGATCCAGTAATTGTGTTTGTGCAGCGTCACTGTGTGTTTTTGTGTGACACTAAAATCCTATATAAATATACATCAGCAAGGCAGAACTGTAGAGGCTTTGCAAGGAGAGGGGGCTCCAAGGAAGGGAAGGAAGGACACCAAAGTGGACCTCCGGGTAGCCATCTGAGCCTTGAGGAAGTCAGGAGGATGCAGCCCACCACAGAGCTGGTGAGCAAAGAGTATTGGTGATGTTGTTAGAGGGAAGGTGGCATGGAAAGGACTGTAAATCAGTGGTGGCACCATCCATGTTTTGAATCCAGCAAGTCAACTTTTGTGAGTGATGCAGACACACCTCCCAGTCAAGCTCCGCCACATGAACTCCCTGTGATGGGTCGAACACCACTGGCAGAGGCTCAGATATTCTCTGACCCTCCATTCCCAAGCAGTGCTCCAACATGCATATTTTGCTGCATGATAGTTCACAGAGGCCATTGATTGCTCCCAAGTACACAATAAATGCTGGTAACCAATCAGTCTTTTAAGTACATAGATAACTCCCTGAAAGACTGCTCTATATGTGTATTCACCCAGATCAAGCTAGTCACCAAGGATTCTAACTCGATTAATAATTCAGCAATTGGTGTACAGGGCATATTCCTGAAAGCAGACAAAACGTTTGCGAGTATCTTGAAGTTCAAAACATCTGTCTACCCTTAGGTATATTGTGTCTAGGACATCACACAAGTTGTGCAGTGTCCTGGGTCTGGGTAAAATGTACATTATGTGGGCTTAATTCGTATAATTTTGGGAATTTCAAGTTTGGCTTGTTATGCAAAATTCCTAGAATTATGTCATCATACCACTCTGCATAATTGTGCAGTATTCGTGGTAAAAATTAGGCCTGGGCGGTAAATTCCGTTCCGCTCGCGGAATTTGTGGAATTTGGGTAATTTCGCGTTCCGCGGAGAACGCGGAATTGCCCAAAATTCCGCGATCCGCGGCTTCGCGGAATTTTTTGCTTGTTCGCGCTTTCAAAATGCGTGTTCGCGAGATATTTCCCCCCGAGCACGCAAACAGCGTTCGCGAACAGGAAAAAAGCATCGCGAACGGGCGGAACAAGCAATTCCGCGTGTTCGCGGAACTTTTGCGTGCTCGCGGAGATTTTTTACCGTTTCGCGGAACTTTGCGTCACGCGACTACGCAAATTCCGCCCACCCCTAGTAAAAATGTACTGCAAATGCCCCAATCACTGTAAAAATTGACTGCAAATGCACCGGAACAACACAATGTGAGCAGCTGTTGTTCATGGTGCTTTCATTTAAATGCGTCCTAGCACCAATCATTGATGCAAGAACAAATTTCGCACTAAAATGTAGCACAAAATGACGGATTTACATTTTTTGTAATTTTGCAGAATATTTCCTTAATTGATCAATAGTGAATTATTATACTAATTTTGCAAACCCTATTCATAGCCTTCCTCTCATTCTGGATTGTAGTCTTCATTGACGTCAAAAACATAATTTCAGCTTAATGGTCCATGGTGCAGCCAAGTGAATCAAGCTACATCAATGCAGTTATTGCAGTTAAGTCGACAGACAGTAGATTTTGGAAACCTACATTCAGCACATTAGAATCACCTTGTTTGCTGCACTTGATTAATTTGGGCTATGCAGATTGTCAGCCTGAGAAAGCGGAATATAATCTGAAAAATTTTGTGGCTAAAGAAACAACCTTTGGAAGCAGATTTTAAATGGATTTAAGGGCCCTAATTCACAAAGATATATATATTTATATCCCACAACAATCGTTTTTGCCGATTTTCAAACAAACGATGCCAAGGCCAACAAACGTTCCTTTTTCAGCGTGTTTTATTTGCTTTCAAGCCAAGTCACTCGACGCGTTTCGGAGGCAACCTCCTTGTTCACGAGTACGAGCGCATTGTAAATCAACTGTGTTTATACATTGTCATGTGACACACCTCTAAATCATAGATAGTGACAACAGATTAACGGTGTTTTGCAAGTTTCTCGGAGCTAGAAAAACAGACTTCATTAATCACAGTAACTCATATGTGGTACATTGTGAGCCATTACATTAACAACTTCATGCAATGTGTCTAAATAAAACTGTTGGTTTACACTTAAACCTCACTTTTAAATTAATGCGCACAATTACGGAAAACTTCCGTCCTGCTTTTTGTCAAATCAGCCTGTGCCGGCGAGAGTTTAAAATTTAACTATTGGCGTCTCTATGTGCTTGTTTTTTTAGCTCATTAACTTCTAAACGCTTGTACTTCGCTCTGGTGCTGCCCAAGTGGGCTTTGTTTAAGTGCTAAGCATCCATAATATTACATAATCCATTCGTCACGCATACAGCTTCTAGACGCCATTGCGCCACCTTGAATCCGATGGGCAACCAAGTTCACCGCCCAGTGGGCAAACAAATCCAACCCCAGTGGGTAAATGTCAACTCTCAAACTAAGGTACTCAATGTTTTTACTTGCTCACTCGTATCTCCATTCCATAGACTGACAAAATAAATAGGTCCTGCATTCAACTCTCCGTTTGAAACTCATCACGCACCTGTAAAAAAAAATAACATAATATGAGGTGAGAAACCATACCACTCTTTCTTCACTATTTACATACACTACTACAATATATACAAAGGGAGTGGGGATTAAAAACATTCATACATATCAAATGATCATGACAGCTAGACAGTATTTGACCATTATTACATAAAACGTAGAGGTAAAATGAGACACCCTTAGCCAAGGTGTATAGACAGTGCTTCATCACAGTTGTGTCCCTCAGGCTCCATCGTGTGATATTTAATAATCATTTTCGATTCTAATCGTCTTAGTTCTTGGACTCTGTCACCTCCTCTTTCCCTGGTTGGGACATTGTCCAAGACACAGAATGAAAGTAAGGTGTTGTTTCCGTTGTGGTGGGTGGCAAAGTGTCTTGCAACAGGGTAATTGTTGTCATGGTTCTTTATTGCCCTCAGATGCTCCAATACTCGCTTTTTAGCTTTATGTATAGTGCTACCAATGTAGCATTTGTCGCAGGGGCATCTGAGGGCATAAACAACAAATTCAGTGTTGCAAGAATAATGTTTCAAGATCTTAAAGGGTTTACAATGGGGAGACAGCTTGATTTCTTTTACATTGGCACTGTACTTACAGGCCTTACACCTGCCACATGTAAAGAACCCTTGTACAGTGCTTTTCATTGTCCCTGGTGTAACAAGTGTTCTGCACACTGTGTCTTTGAGGGATTTGGCCTTGCGGTAGGTTATTTGTGGATAGTCCTCTACACAGTCAGCTAAGTCACTATCAGTTTTCAAGATCTCCCAGTATTTTTTTAAGGCTTCTCTGACTTCCCAGGATTGTTGGTTGTAACTAGTTATGAACCGAACGTGTTCAATCGTTCCTGGTTCTATTGGCATTTTTTCTTTCTCCTTCAGTAAGTAACTTCTGTCTCTTCTGTCAACTTCTGAAATAGCTTGTTCAATGCACTTGGAGGTATACCCTCTGTCTTTGAATCTCTCACACATTACCATGCTCTCTCTGTCATAATCATCTTTAGTACTACAATTACGCTTGGCTCGCAGAAGCTCACCCAGGGGAATACTCTTGATGAGACTTCCTGGGTGGCAACTGCGTGCGTGTAGCAATCTGTTTCCAGCCGTCTCTTTTCTGAAGAGAGCTGTTGTTAGTTTGTTGTCCTTTATCTTCACCCTCAAGTCAAGGAATTCAATCATTTCATTGTCAATATGGCTGGTGAACGTTAAGTTCAAAGTATTAATGTTGAGTATATCTACGAATTCCTTAGCTTCCTCGGCACTGCCATCCCAGACACAGAAAATATCATCTATGTATCGTGCCCAGGCTTTGACGTGTGTTTTGTACTGGTTTAGGTTTCTGACCATTGCTCCTCCCACCAGCCGAGGTAAAGACCTGCGAAACTGGGGGCGAAGCAAGTGCCCATCGCGGTCCCGAGGGTTTGACGATATATTAATCCATCAAACAAAAATAAATTTTGTGTAAGGCATGTGTAAATCATATCTAAAATCATTTCAGTGTGAAATAAAAAAGAGAGTGACCGTGCTCCAAGAAAGTGTCTACATGCTTTGATGCCCATCTCGTGTGGAATGCTAGTGTACAGGCTGTTTACATCTAAACTCATAAGTAGACATCCCGAGTGACAATCAATTCTATCAATCATCCTTAAAAAATCTCCTGAGTCTTTAAGATAAGAGGGGAGGTTTTGGACTAATGGCTGTAAATAAAAGTCAACATATCTAGAAGTGTTTTCGAGGCAACTTCCCCTGGAAGACACGATCGGTCTTCCCGGTGGATTTGTCCTGTTCTTATGAAGTTTTTGGAGGAGGTAGAGAGCTGGTAATTTAGGATATTTACATCTTAAGTAATTGAATTCTTCTGATTCAAGTAAACCTTTCTCCCTCCATTCTTCTAGCTGATTTTGATATTTTTTATTGGCTGCCTCGTAGATGCTTTTAGTGCTTTTCTCATATCTACTGTTATCATTAACCTGATTGTGGCCCTCATTCAAATACATATTGTTAGAATTGGAGGTCTCTAGTTGGCACAGGTAGGTACTTGTGACAAATAGGGACCCTCGCCTCTAGTCAGGGTAAAGGGGTACACTCCTAAAATAACCCCTGCTCACTCCCTTGGTAGCTTGGCACGAGCAGACAGGCTTATCTCAGAGGCAGTGTGTAAAGCATTTGTGAACACATACAGTAATCTAGGGACACACTACAGATGGACACCACACAAGGTTTTATATCAAAAATAAGTATTCTTTATATAGTTTTAACACAAGACCATAACGACAAAAATCCACAATACTGTACTTAAAATGGTAGTTTTAGCTTAGTTCAGTTCAGTTCTTAAGATGCGACACTTTAAGTCAATGTACCTTACGATGCGGGACGCTTCCACAACAAGCAATGTTGCAGCGATGGAAATGCGACAAAGTTCTGGTGCAAAGAAATAAAGACGTCAAGTTCTTCCTGATGCGGCACGCTTCTCCGAGGTTGCGAGAAGTCTCGACTCGATGCGTCAGCTACAGCGGCGACACCCTTGTTCAGCGATGCGACGACAGCGGCTTTGGCGGCGACCCTCTTCTCCGACGTTGCGAGACGCTTCCGCTCGATGCGACAACTGCAGCGGCGACACCCTTGTTTCGTGATGCGACGGCAGCAGCTCCGACGGCGGCACGCTTCTCCGTGGATGCGAGGCGCTTCTCTTGATGCGGTGCAATGCGACAGCTACAGCGGCGACACCCTCCTTCGGAGTTGCGACGGCAGCGGCTGCGACGGCGACACGCTTCTTCCTCGATGCGAGACTCTTCTCTTGATGCGGTGCAATGCGACAGCTACAGCGGCGACACCCTCCTTCGGAGTTGCGACGGCAGCAGCAGCGACGGCGACACGCTTCCTCTTCGTTGCGGGACGCTTCTCTCGATGCGGTGCAATACGACAGCTACAGCGGCGACACCCTCCTTCGGAGTTGCGACGGCAGCAGCAGCGACGGCGACACGCTTCTTCCTCTTGAGTCGCGCTTCCAGCTCCTTGCGACACGCAGTCCCTTCAGAAGGCCCAAAACAGCAGCAGGCACTTCCAAAGGATTCTTGGGGAGCTGGTGGTTGAAGTCTGTTGTCCCTGAGACTTCAGCAGGAGGCAAGCTCTTTTCTCAAGCCCTTGGAGATACTTTACAAGTTGAATAAAAGTGCACACAAAGTCCTTTCTCCTTCCTTTGGCAGTCAGGCAACCACTGCAGGCAGATCCCTCTAGCTTAGGGATAGTCTTCTCCTCAGTTCCTTCTTGGTTCCGCTCCTCAGCAAAGGTTTCTTCTTGTTTTCCCAAAGTGATCTAATTTCCTAGGGGTCTGGGTCCCCTTTTTATACACAGTTTTCCTTTGTTCTCTGAAGGCAGAGAGGCCTCTGCCCAGCCCAAAACCAGTTCTGGTCAGTCCTGGAGCACTTTGTTTTTCTGTCTCCTTCTTTCCTTTCAGAATGTGGGGCAGGGTGCTCAGCCGCCCGGCAGGAGGTGGAGCCAGCATTGTGGAAGGCAGGCACAGCCCTATTCAGACCCAGGTGCAACTCCTCCCTCCACTCTGGATGCAGATCTTTCTATTCAGACCTGTGCTGACTCACCCTGTCTCCTGTAGCCACCCCCAGCCCCTGTCACTCAATCTCCAGACAAGGAATACACAACCTAGCAGAGGCAGGCTTGGAAGTTTAGGCAAGAAAATACCCACTTTCTAAAAGGGGTATTTTCAAACACAGAATGTTAAAACCAACTTCACTAAAAGATGTATTTTAGCATTCTGAGTTCAGGCATACTAAATTCGTTTTTCTACCATGTTCCCTGGGTCAGTTCTGACTATAAGGTGTAATAGTCAGTCTGCCCATTCTGGCCTATGGGGAGCAGGTAGCCTTGCAATAGTGAAAAACGAAAATGGCTGTAATTCACTATTAGGACATGCCACACACACCAGGGCATGTCCTACCTTATACTTACAATGCACCCTGCCCTAGGGCCTACTTTAGGGGTGACCAACATGCAGTAAAGGGAAGGTTTAGGGACTGGTAAGTGGGTGTACTCACCAAGTCGACATGGCAGCCCTAGGCTGCACACAGGCTCTGCAATGGCAGGCCTGAGGCATATTTTACAAGCCGCTTCTGTGGGTGGCACAACCAGTGCTGCAAGCCCACCAGCGGCATTGGATTTACAAGCCCTGGGCACACTAAGTGCACTGTACTAGGGACTGACAAGTAAACCAATCATCCAATCATGGAGTCACTAATACATAACGCAATTTATCATAGGGAGCACTTGCACTGTGGCACTGAATAGCAGTGGCACAGTGCCCAAAGCATCTAACGCCAGCAAAAATGGATCGGTAACATAGGAGGCATCATAAAAAATGGAAGGGAGACCCACGCCAAGGATGCCAGGTCTAACACGTGTCCCCTCCAGCTGAAATGTGGGGAGAACTACCCTACCTCAGGGGAGCTCTCTTCACTAAGGCGGAAAAATCTGGACAGACCATCAGCATTGGCGTGTTCTGTACCAGGGCGGTGTTCCACCGTGAAATCCATCCCCTGTAGGGAAATGGACCACCTCAACAGCTTTGGATTCTCACCCCTCATCTGCATCAACCATCTGAGGGGCCTGTGGTCTGTCTGAACCCGGAAGTGAGTCCCAAACAGGTATGGTCTCAGCTTCTTCAGTGCCCAGACCACAGCAAATGCCTCACGTTCAATAGCACTCCACCTCTGTTCCCGTGGTAGTAACCTCCTACTGATGAAGGCTACGGGTTGATCTAGGCCCTCCTCATTCATCTGTGACAGAACAGCCCCCACACCATGCTCTGAAGCGTCTGTTTGTACTACGAACTCTTTGGAGAAGTTGGGTGCCAGGAGCACGGGCGCCGTGCACATGGCAGTTTTCAGGGCCTCAAACGCTTTCTGACAGGTGTCAGTCCAAATCACTTTCCTGGGCTGCTTCTTGGAAGTCAGCCCTGTCAGGGGTGCAACGATGCTGCCATACCCCTTGACAAACCTCCTGTAGTAACCCGTGAGTCCTAAGAAGGCCCTCACTTCTGTCTGGGTTTTGGGGGTTCCCAATTCAGGATGGTTTCAATTTTGGGTTGTAGGGGCGCCACCTGGCCGCTCCCCACCTGGTGTCCCAAGTACACCACGGAACCCTGCCCGATCTGGCACTTACTCGCCTTGATCGTGAGGCCTGCTCTCCGCAGCGCCATCAACACTTCCCAGAGGTGGCGCAGATGTTCTTCCCAACTGGCGCTGAACACTGCGATGTCATCCAGGTAGGCGGCACTGAACGAGTCCAGTCCAGCCAACACCTGGTTGACCAACCTCTGGAAGGTGGCAGGGGCATTCTTCATCCCAAAGGGCATCACCCGGAACTGGTAGTGCCCATCTGGTGTGGAGAATGCGGACCTCTCTCTTGCCCCATCAGTCAAGGCGATCTGCCAGTACCCAGACGTTAAGTCAAACGTGCTGAGGTACCGTGCAGCCCCTAGCCGATCTATGAGCTCATCAGCTCTGGGGATGGGGTGCGCGTCAGTCCTGGTGACTGAATTGAGCCCTCGGTAGTCCACACAGAACCGGAGTTCTGGTGTGGTACCCGGTGCGGCAGCCTTTGGGACCAAGACCACTGGGCTGGCCCAAGGACTGTTAGAGGACTCAATCACCCCTAACGCAAGCATTTTGGAGACCTCCTCCTTGATGCAAGCTCTCACCCTGTCAGTCACCCTGTAAGATTTGTGCTTCACAGGTGTGCTGTCCCCAGTGTCCACATCATGGATGCACCAATCTGTGACACCGGGAACCAGGGAGAACAGATCAGAAAACTGTCCCAGCAACTGGCGGCAGTCATTCTGTTGCTCAGGGGTCAGGGTGGAAGAGAGGTTGACACCATCCACTGACCCATCTTGCTCTGTTGCTGACAGGAGGTCAGGAAGAGGCTCGGTCTCCTCCTCCATTCCAGCATCTGTCGCTAAGAGCATGCCCACTTGGGACCTCTCCAAGTGGGGCTTCAGGCGGTTGACATGCAGGACCCTCAAGGGGTTCCTGGGAGACCGCAAGTCCACCAAGTAGGTAACCGGACTTTGCGCTCTACAACCTCAAAGGGTCCGGTCCACTTATCCTGGAGCGCGCAGGGCTCCACTGGGGCCATGACCCACACTTTCTGACCAGGCTGAAGCTCTACCAGAGTGGCATTCTGGTCGTACCACCGCTTCATCTCTTCCTGGCTGGCTTCCAGATTCGCCTCAGCGAGTTGCCTGAAACGCCTAGTTTGGTTCCTAAAGGCCAGCATGTAACTGTATACATCCTGGGGAGGTTTCCTGGGAGATTGCTCCCAGCCTTCTTTGACCAAACTTAGAGGTCCTCTTACTGGGTGTCCATAGAGAAGCTCAAAGGGACTGAACCCTAGAGATTTCTGTGGCACCTCACGGTAAGCAAAGAGCAGGCATGGTAAGAGGACGTCCCACTTACGCCTCATAGGTTCCTCAAGACCCATAATCATGCCTTTGAGGGTTCGGTTGAACCTTTCAACCAATCCATTTCCTTGGGGGTGGTAAGGAGTGGTAAACTTGTAGGTTACCCCACACTCCTGCCACAGGGACTTCATATACTTGGAAATGAAGTTGGTCCCCCGGTCAGACACTACCTCGCTAGGGAATCCCACTCGGGAGAAAATTCCCATCAGTGCTCGTCCCACCACGGGGGCCGTCACTGTCCTCAGAGGTATGGCTTCCGGGTACCGGGTGGCATGGTCCACCAAGACCAGGATGAACCTGTTGCCCATGGCTGTCTTGGGGTCCAGTGGCCCCACAATGTCAATACCCACCCGTTCAAAGGGGGTGCTGACTACAGGGAATGGCTGGAGAGGAGCCTTGCGCTTCCTCCCACTCTTTCCACTTGCCTGGCAAGTCTGACACGTTCTGCAGTGAGTGTCTGAACTCCTGCGCATTTGGGGCCAATAAAAGTGGGTGACAAGCCTATCAAAGGTTTTGTCCTGCCCCAAATGTCCTGCCAATGGAACATCATGAGCCAGCCCCAGTAGGAAGGCTCTGAAGCACTGGGGTACCACCAGCACACGGGCTGACCCAGGCTCAGCAACCTTAGGCTCAGTATACAGGAGATCATTCTCCCAATAGACCCAATGTGACCCAGACTGATCACCTGTTGCCTGGTCTGCAGCCTGTTGCCGCAGACCCACCAGAGAAGGGCATTCTTTCTGCTCCTTGCAGAATTCTTCCCTGGAGGGTCCTCCTTCTTGCTGCCAATGGGTCAGCTCAGGCAGGTCCCCCAGTTCAGCTACCTGTTCCCCTGTAGGCTCCAGGGCATCCCCCTCAGGGTCTGCCTCCTCCTGGACCGTGGGAACTTCGGGGGCCGGTTTCCCGCGCCCCTGCCTCTTCTCGTGACGGCAGGTACCTGGGCCTCCCTCTCAGGCTCCAGGTCCTCTTGAGCACCTTTACTTGCTGCCATGGACCGGGTGGTCACACACGCCCAGTCAGGCAGACCCAACATCTCCAAATGAGCACTTCGCTCCACCTTCGCCCAAGGTGAGCTCTCCAAGTCATTCCCTAACAAACAGTCAACAGGCATGGCGGGCCTCACAGCTACCTGAAGAGTACCAGAGACCCCCCCACTCAAAGGGAACCTGAGCCACTTTGCAGTGACTCTCTGTGTTGTCAGCGGCAACAACTGGATAGAATGCATGGGGGACAACCTGCTCTTGAGACACCAGGTGACACTTGACAGCTGTCACACTGGCTCCTGTATCTCTAAGAGCCTCCACCCTATGGCCATTGATGGTCACCCACTGCCTGTATTTCTTAGTGTTATCAGGCAGCTGGGTCTTGGGGACCATCTCACAGTCTCCTAATGAGACAAGGGACATCTGTGCGGGGCCCCACCCCTCTGGGGCATCCATCTCCTCCCCCAGGGCTACACTAGCCATCTGCCGGGGGCTGCACCAGGGGTGCGGTTTTTCCAAACTGGCGGCACTTGGGATCACTCGCTATGTGACCCAGGTCCCCACATTTGTAGCATCTCAGGGGTCCCCTTTGAACAGGTGGACCTGTCGGGGCCCCTGTGGGTTTCTGGGGGGAGGCTGGGAACCTTTCCCTTGGTTCCCTTGGGGACTACTTTGGGGCCTTCTCTGGAACTCCCTCTGTTTACCCTTGTCCCCCCACTCTTCTGCTGGGGACCCTGCCCACCCTTGGCTGAGTCTCCCACGTGACCCTTGTGGACCCTGGTACTGACCCAGCGGTCCGCCTCCTCAGCAAGCTTCCTAGGGATAGTCAGCTTGCTATCTATCAGGTGCTGGCGTAGCTCTGGAAAACAGTTACTTGACAAGTGCTCCCATGCAATCAAATCAAGGAGCCCCTGAAAATCATCAACTTTGCTACCCTTCACCCAACCATCCAATGCTCTGCAGAAAAAAGTGACATATTCAACCCAGGTACTGTTCTCTATCTTTGTGCAACCCCTGAACCTCTGCCTATACAATTCAGGAGTTAAACCATACCTAGACATTAAAGCATCCTTCATGTGGCGATATGAATTATGGACATCAGAAGGCAAATCTAGCAGTGTGTCCCGCCCCTCACTAAGGAACCGTCCCCACAACCCCGCTCCCCAATCCTTCTCAGGGACCCGGTGGGAAGACATGGCTACCTCATAGGCCTTGAACCACTGCCCAATGTCATCATTTTTAAAAAACTCCCTGACCACATCTTTAGGAATATATACTCTAGATTCCACAGGTATTGACGGTGTGCTGCCACCAGAGGGAGTAATTTCTAAGCTCCTAGCTTTCAAATCCAACTCCCTCAAACTTCTATCATGCTCAAGCTGCATTTTCTTTTCTTCTAGGGCCAGTTTCTTAATTTCCAATTGCCCATTCATTTTGGCCAGCTCTAACTCATGCATCCTATTTCTCTCCCTGTCCTCCAGCTCTCCTGGGGACAGGCCTTTGGCAGAAACACTGCTACCTATTAGGGAAGGTGCTTTCCTTTCCCCTGGACCCACTGGCCCTTCCAGCTGCACATCTGCATTATTCTCCCCTTCCTCAATCTCAGGGGTTTTCCTTGCTTCTACCCAGGCCCTCAGCGCCTTGTAGAACTCCTCCCTCCTGGTGAGCCCGGTAATTGCAACATTAAACTTTTTGCAGAAGTGCTTCAGCTGCCTCACTTTGTAGCATTCCAGTTTCTCCTCTTCCCACTCAGAACCAACAGATGCTATGGATGCTGTGTCTTCCATGATGGTTAAACTTGGCAAAAATGGAACGTCCTAGAAAAACAAATCTACCAACAGTATGTGGTCGCGTTTTGGTCTGCACTCACTAGTAGTGTTCACCAATCACTGTACATGAGTCACAAATGCAAGTCCAGAATCCTCACCGCTGACCACCAATGCTAGAATTGGAGGTCTCTAGTTGGCACAGGTAGGTACTTGTGACAAATAGGGACCCTCGCCTCTAGTCAGGGTAAAGGGGTACACTCCTAAAATAACCCCTGCTCACCCCCTTGGTAGCTTGGCACGAGCAGACAGGCTTATCTCAGAGGCAGTGTGTAAAGCATTTGTGAACACATACAGTAATCTAGGGACACACTACAGATGGACACCACACAAGGTTTTATATCAAAAATAAGTATTCTTTATATAGTTTTAACACAAGACCATAACGACAAAAATCCACAATACTGTACTTAAAATGGTAGTTTTAGCTTAGTTCAGTTCAGTTCTTAAGATGCGACACTTTAAGTCAATGTACCTTACGATGCGGGACGCTTCCACAACAAGCAATGTTGCAGCGATGGAAATGCGACAAAGTTCTGGTGCAAAGAAATAAAGACGTCAAGTTCTTCCTGATGCGGCACGCTTCTCCGAGGTTGCGAGAAGTCTCGACTCGATGCGTCAGCTACAGCGGCGACACCCTTGTTCAGCGATGCGACGACAGCGGCTTTGGCGGCGACCCTCTTCTCCGACGTTGCGAGACGCTTCCGCTCGATGCGACAACTGCAGCGGCGACACCCTTGTTTCGTGATGCGACGGCAGCAGCTCCGACGGCGGCACGCTTCTCCGTGGATGCGAGGCGCTTCTCTTGATGCGGTGCAATGCGACAGCTACAGCGGCGACACCCTCCTTCGGAGTTGCGACGGCAGCGGCTGCGACGGCGACACGCTTCTTCCTCGATGCGAGACTCTTCTCTTGATGCGGTGCAATGCGACAGCTACAGCGGCGACACCCTCCTTCGGAGTTGCGACGGCAGCAGCAGCGACGGCGACACGCTTCCTCTTCGTTGCGGGACGCTTCTCTCGATGCGGTGCAATACGACAGCTACAGCGGCGACACCCTCCTTCGGAGTTGCGACGGCAGCAGCAGCGACGGCGACACGCTTCTTCCTCTTGAGTCGCGCTTCCAGCTCCTTGCGACACGCAGTCCCTTCAGAAGGCCCAAAACTGCAGCAGTCACTTCCAAAGGATTCTTGGGGAGCTGGTGGTTGAAGTCTGTTGTCCCTGAGACTTCAGCAGGAGGCAAGCTCTTTTCTCAAGCCCTTGGAGATACTTTACAAGTTGAATAAAAGTGCACACAAAGTCCTTTCTCCTTCCTTTGGCAGTCAGGCAACCACTGCAGGCAGATCCCTCTAGCTTAGGGATAGTCTTCTCCTCAGTTCCTTCTTGGTTCCGCTCCTCAGCAAAGGTTTCTTCTTGTTTTCCCAAAGTGATCTAATTTCCTAGGGGTCTGGGTCCCCTTTTTATACACAGTTTTCCTTTGTTCTCTGAAGGCAGAGAGGCCTCTGCCCAGCCCAAAACCAGTTCTGGTCAGTCCTGGAGCACTTTGTTTTTCTGTCTCCTTCTTTCCTTTCAGAATGTGGGGCAGGGTGCTCAGCCGCCCGGCAGGAGGTGGAGCCAGCATTGTGGAAGGCAGGCACAGCCCTATTCAGACCCAGGTGCAACTCCTCCCTCCACTCTGGATGCAGATCTTTCTATTCAGCCCTGTGCTGACTCACCCTGTCTCCTGTAGCCACCCCCAGCCCCTGTCACTCAATCTCCAGACAAGGAATACACAACCTAGCAGAGGCAGGCTTGGAAGTTTAGGCAAGAAAATTCCCACTTTCTAAAAGGGGTATTTTCAAACACAGAATGTTAAAACCAACTTCACTAAAAGATGTATTTTAGCATTCTGAGTTCAGGCATACTAAATTCGTTTTTCTACCATGTTCCCTGGGTCAGTTCTGACTATAAGGTGTAATAGTCAGTCTGCCCATTCTGGCCTATGGGGAGCAGGTAGCCTTGCAATAGTGAAAAACGAAAATGGCTGTAATTCACTATTAGGACATGCCACACACACCAGGGCATGTCCTACCTTATACTTACAATGCACCCTGCCCTAGGGCCTACTTTAGGGGTGACCAACATGCAGTAAAGGGAAGGTTTAGGGACTGGTAAGTGGGTGTACTCACCAAGTCGACATGGCAGCCCTAGGCTGCCCACAGGCTCTGCAATGGCAGGCCTGAGGCATATTTTACAAGCCGCTTCTGTGGGTGGCACAACCAGTGCTGCAAGCCCACCAGCGGCATTGGATTTACAAGCCCTGGGCACACTAAGTGCACTGTACTAGGGACTGACAAGTAAACCAATCATCCAATCATGGAGTCACTAATACATAACGCAATTTATCATAGGGAGCACTTGCACTGTGGCACTGAATAGCAGTGGCACAGTGCCCAAAGCATCTAACACCAGCAAAAATGGATCGGTAACATAGGAGGCATCATAAAAAATGGAAGGGAGACCCACGCCAAGGATGCCAGGTCTAACACATATCTTTAGATAAAACAACAATATTGCCCCCTTATCAGATTTTTTTATCACAATGTTATCATCTTTTTTAAGGGTTTGTATGGCTGTCATTTGGGCCTTCGATAGGTTACTCTTATTATATTTCCTGTATTTAGACAGTTTGTCCAATTCCTTGATCACCCCTTTCTCGAAGACATCGATTGTTTCATTAGCAACTTGTGGTAAGAATATTGATTTGGGCCTGAAGCCACTGTCATGATTGAGATCTAGTCTAATATTTTCATTGATAAGATTCAACATAGGGTCTTGGTTCATCCCTGGATCTCCCTCCAACTCATGGAGCATATGCAGTAATTCAATGTCACAAATCTGTATCTCGCTAGGCATTTCAGGAGATGTAGGCACGTGTTCTTTCACTTTAGTGGCAAACCATTTTTTTAACCTAAGTTTCCTGGTAAATTGGAACAAGTCAATGCGGCCTTGAGTATATTCGAAGTTCGCTGAAGGACAAAAAGAAAGACCATAGGACAGTAACTCTGTTTCGGTGTCACTAAGTTTTCGCTTTGAAAGGTTCACTACAGTCATTGTGTCCTTCATTTTGATTGTTTCTTCTGTCCCCAACAATCAAAATGTTTTCTAGCTCCGAGAAACTTGCAAAACACCGTTAATCTGTTGTCACTATCTATGATTTAGAGGTGTGTCACATGACAATGTATAAACACAGTTGATTTACAATGCGCTCGTACTCGTGAACAAGGAGGTTGCCTCTGAAACGCGACGAGTGACTTGGCTTGAAAGCAAATAAAACATGCTGAAAAAGGAACGTTTGTTGGCCTTGGCATCGTTTGTTTGAAAATCGGCAAAAACGATTGTTGTGGAGATTTGGGGCTCGCGACCCTGCCAAGGCCCACCACGGAAAGCGGCTCAGGTGTCTGCGCGAAAATAAGCTTTGGATATATATATATATGTGTGTGTAAATCTAATTACTCGTATATTTACTACTAGATTAACATGTAAATGTTCGCTTTTTTGCTATTCATTTTTCCCAAGTTTACACCACCTGTGGAGCCTCATACGACACGATTTACCAGTTTAAAGTGAAGTTACTACTAGTAACTTTTTCAACTAAGGGCCTCATTACGTTGTCGGTCGGAAACTAAACCGCCCGACTCCTTGTCGGATTCGATTCCGACCGACTCGCGGTCAGAGGTTCCGCCCGACCTATTATGTTGCTTCCGAACACCGTTCGGAAGGACTACCATTGACTTCAATGGGAGCCTGTGTTCCGACCGACAACACAGGCTCCTACAGGGAAAATGGGTATCTGCAGAAAACCTTGCACCCTGTCGCGGGCACTCCATTGTGCCTATCACACTGTGCATGGTTTTACAAGGGGTTCCCTTGGGTACCCCCATAACCCCAAACCGGAAGACTCAGGATGAAGGGGGGCCAGCTAGGGTCCCCCAAAGTCAGTTTCTGACAGCTTTTTCGTGTCGGACAGACCAAGTCGGAATGGCTGTCGGAATCCGACATCGTTCTCGGTCAGTCAGAAACGTCTATTGAGCTGTACGAATCGGCTTTGACCGACTCGGATTCTCCGAACGCCGGTCGGAACCGATTCGGAATGACTGAATGGTTCCCCCGGCGACCGCGAGCAACGTAATCGGTCGGTCGGAATTGTTTCTGACCGAGTAGGGCGGATGGGTTCGACACGGTCTAGGAGGTGATTACGATGTTGGTCGGAAAGCCTCCAACCAACATCGTAATCAGTCCCTAAGGGCCTTATTACGATGTCGGCCGGACTTGCGTCTGCCCGACACCGTTGTGGTGCCGGGACAGACCGACCTCCGGTCAGCGGTCGCGACTCCGCTTTTACAATGCGACCGCAATTGGAGGTGTCGCATACTCCCATTTCTCAATGGGAGCTTGTGCTGCAGCCATAAACTGGGCGTAGCACAAGCTTCCATAGAGAAATGGGAGTTTCTGTTAATCCCGGCACTGTGAGGTCAGGCACCTCAGGGCACCCACCACATGGTGCAGGGATTAACTGGGGGCACCATAGATGCCCCCTCGGCCCCCAACCGGAGGCCGCAGGGAGAAAGAGGCCTTGCTAGGGCCCCCCAAAGTCGCTTTCTGACAGGCTTTTTATGTCAGAAAGTCCGACATGGAAAGCGTGTCGGAAACCGAGCCTGTCGGAATCCAGCCGGAATGACCAGCCGGTTTCACTTTTGACCACGTGCATTGTAATGCGGTGCTCTCAAGTGAAACCTACGATGTGACTTACTTTGGAATGAGGCTCATAATTGGAGATCTCCACCAACAGGGTGGCGATCTCCCTATGTGTAGGGAAGTATAGGAAAAAACGTTCTATAACTATTTAAATAGAAAAATATAAATATAAAATAATAAAAAAGCTTATTAATTACCAGTTATAAAATAAAATCTTGCAGCACAGTAATTCATCATATTAAATGGCTATTAAATAATTAAAATACATTTACTTATTATATAAATATTACCCAAAAAAAATCTATTAAAAAAACCGACCTACATTACCATTTTTATTTTTATTTAATAAGCATTTAGGAATTATATTTTGTTCTGAGTTGAATTAATTTAAATAAGTTAATTATTTGTACAATAATTAAATCATTCTTTAATGGTTATTTATATTTTTTAACATGAAACTCTCTCTCTCCTTCGCTATTTATATATATATATATATATATATATATATATATATATATATATATATATATATGAGGAGGTATTTGGCACATGGGGAGAGAGGAGGCAATATTATATTGCCTGATAAGGGGAGACCGGAATGGGCTTGAATCCCTGCAGACAACTGCGGAAAGTGGGAAGTTAGCTGCCAATACGATTGGGACATCACATGGTGTATGAGAGGCCCCGTAACTGTATGGGCTCTCACAGAGGACTTCATCACCCAGAATGCAGTTACCTGGTAAGGGAATACGAGGTGGCTAGCAGTCCTTACGGCGGAGGAGGGGCAAGAAACCATCTGACAGGAAGTGGTCACAGTGAACACCTATAATTGAAGTGACCCCCAGGAAAAAGAATAGCCAGAGAAACGGGCACTGATGAAGCTATTTTAAAGCAGAAACGCGTCTGCCGAGCGTTTCTTTGGACTCTGCACATTGAGCGCGAAAAATCAATAAAGCCTGTTCAAGTTTTCCCCGGGGCTGTCTCGCACTCTGTTCTTACCTGAAGAGAGCCTGGTTGTTGTGTTTTGCCAGTGAAAGCAGGTACTGGCTAGCGAGACGCCCTCTCGTTCTGGTGCTACGTGGGACACCTGCAACGTTGGATTGGAGCACTGTCTGCAACGCGTCGCCCCCCTGGTGCTACACATTTCCACGAGGAGGTATTTGGCACATGGGGAGAGAGGAGGCAATATTATATTGCCTGATAAGGGGAGACCGGAATGGGCTTGAATCCCTGCAGACAACTGCGGAAAGTGGGAAGTTTTTTTATTTTTTTTAATTTTCCAAAAACTTTATTGAGGATAGTCAAAACAGACACATTACATTGCGCTACATAGTCAATCTAAGGACACAGTGTCAAACAAGTCAGGAATTACAGAATCAAAATCAACTGCAGTCTGCCAGCAGCGGAAGAAATTAGAGGCTGCAATCACATTATGTTTCCCGGGGGGGTCCCTTCCCTCAAAGGGATCACAGACTCGACCACAGCATAGGGGGTGTGTATCGCAAGGCAGGGGGGAGCTAATAGAGGTGGGGCGATCACTGACCAGCACCGGCGGCCGCTGCAGGCGGAGCGCCGGCAGGGAGCGCGGGAGAGGTAGCGCCGCTGGGAGGGGAGCGGGCGAGGAGATAGGTCACCAGAGGACCCCAAATATCAACTGGACGGGACTTGGCGGGTAAAAGATCCCAGAACTCAGATAGCAAAGTCTGGCACCTAGAGGCGTCCTCCAGCCAACTCTCGACCCCAGGAGCAGGTCTACGACCCCAACACATGGCCACCCTACGTCTGACCAGGACCAGCAGCCGGAAAGTGGGAAGTTAGCTGACAATACGATTGGGACATCACATGGTGTATGAGAGGCCCCGTAACTGTATGGGCTCTCACAGAGGACTTCATCACCCAGAATGCAGTTACCTGGTAAGGGAATAAGAGGTGGCTAGCAGTCCTTACGGCGGAGGAGGGGCAAGAAACCATCTGACAGGAAGTGGTCACAGTGAACACCTATAATTGAAGTGAACCCCAGGAAAAAGAATAGCCAGAGAAACGGGCACTGATGAAGCTATTTTAAAGCAGAAACGCGTCTGCCGAGTGTTTCTTTGGACTCTGCACATTGAGCGCGAAAAATCAATAAAGCCTGTTCAAGTTTTCCCCGGAGCTGTCTCGCACTCTGTTCTTACCTGAAGAGAGCCTGGTTGTTGTGTTTTGCCAGTGAAAGCAGGTACTAGCTAGCGAGACACCCTCTCGTTCTGGTGCTACGTGGGACACCTGCAACGTTGGATTGGAGCACTGTCTGCAATGCGTCGCCCCCCCGGTGCTACACATTTCCACGAGGAGGTATTTGGCACATGGGGAGAGAGGAGGCAATATTATATTGCCTGATAAGGGGAGACCGGAATGGGCTTGAATCCCTGCAGACAACTGCGGAAAGTGGGAAGTTAGCTGCCAATACGATTGGGACATCACATGGTGTATGAGAGGCCCCGTAACTGTATGGGCTCTCACAGAGGACTTCATCACCCAGAATGCAGTTACCTGGTAAGGGAATACGAGGTGGCTAGCAGTCCTTACGGCGGAGGAGGGGCAAGAAACCATCTGACAGGAAGTGGTCACAGTGAACACCTATAATTGAAGTGACCCCCAGGAAAAAGAATAGCCAGAGAAACGGGCACTGATGAAGCTATTTTAAAGCAGAAACGCGTCTGCCGAGCGTTTCTTTGGACTCTGCACATTGAGCGCGAAAAATCAATAAAGCCTGTTCAAGTTTTCCCCGGGGCTGTCTCGCACTCTGTTCTTACCTGAAGAGAGCCTGGTTGTTGTGTTTTGCCAGTGAAAGCAGGTACTGGCTAGCGAGACGCCCTCTCGTTCTGGTGCTACGTGGGACACCTGCAACGTTGGATTGGAGCACTGTCTGCAACGCGTCGCCCCCTGGTGCTACACATTTCCACGAGGAGGTATTTGGCACATGGGGAGAGAGGAGGCAATATTATATTGCCTGATAAGGGGAGACCGGAATGGGCTTGAATCCCTGCAGACAACTGCGGAAAGTGGGAAGTTTTTTTATTTTTTTAATTTTCCAAAACTTTATTGAGGTTAGTCAAAACAGACACATTACATTGCGCTACATAGTCAATCTAAGGACACAGTGTCAAACAAGTCAGGAATTACAGAATCAAAATCAACTGCAGTCTGCCAGCAGCGGAAGAAATTAGAGGCTGCAATCACATTATGTTTCCCGGGGGTCCCTTCCCTCAAAGGGATCACAGACTCGACCACAGCATAGGGGTGTGTATCGCAAGGCAGGGGGAGCTAATAGAGGTGGGGCGATCACTGACCAGCACCGGCGGCCGCTGCGGGCGGAGCGCCGGCAGGGAGCGCGGGAGAAGTAGCACCGCTGGGAGGGGAGCGGGCGAGGAGATAGGTCACCAGAGGACCCCAAATATCAACTGGACGGGACTTGGCGGGTAAAAGATCCCAGAACTCAGATAGCAAAGTCTGGCACCTATAGGCGTCCTCCAGCCAACTCTCGACCCCAGGATCAGGTCTACGACCCCAACACATGGCCACCCTACGTCTGACCAGGACCAGCAGCCGGAAAGTGGGAAGTTAGCTGACAATACGATTGGGACATCACATGGTGTATGAGAGGCCCCGTAACTGTATGGGCTCTCACAGAGGACTTCATCACCCAGAATGCAGTTACCTGGTAAGGGAATAAGAGGTGGCTAGCAGTCCTTACGGCGGAGGAGGGGCAAGAAACCATCTGACAGGAAGTGGTCACAGTGAACACCTATAATTGAAGTGAACCCCAGGAAAAAGAATAGCCAGAGAAACGGGCACTGATGAAGCTATTTTAAAGCAGAAACGCGTCTGCCGAGCGTTTCTTTGGACTCTGCACATTGAGCGCGAAAAATCAATAAAGCCTGTTCAAGTTTTCCCCGGAGCTGTCTCGCACTCTGTTCTTACCTGAAGAGAGCCTGGTTGTTGTGTTTTGCCAGTGAAAGCAGGTACTGGCTAGCGAGACGCCCTCTCGTTCTGGTGCTACGTGGGACACCTGCAACGTTGGATTGGAGCACTGTCTGCAATGCGTAGCCCCCCCGGTGCTACACATTTCCACGAGGAGGTATTTGGCACATGGGGAGAGAGGAGGCAATATTATATTGCCTGATAAGGGGAGACCGGAATGGGCTTGAATCCCTGCAGACAACTGCGGAAAGTGAGAAGTTAGCTGCCAATACGATTGGGACATCACATGGTGTATGAGAGGCCCCGTAACTGTATGGGCTCTCACAGAGGACTTCATCACCCAGAATGCAGTTACCTGGTAAGGGAATACGAGGTGGCTAGCAGTCCTTACGGCGGAGGAGGGGCAAGAAACCATCTGACAGGAAATGGTCACAATGAACACCTATAATTGAAGTGACCCCCAGGAAAAAGAATAGCCAGAGAAACGGGCACTGATGAAGCTATTTTAAAGCAGAAACGCGTCTGCCGAGCGTTTCTTTGGACTCTGCACATTGAGCGCGAAAAATCAATAAAGCCTGTTCAAGTTTTCCCCGGAGCTGTCTCGCACTCTGTTCTTACCTGAAGAGAGCCTGGTTGTTAATATATATATATAAAGAGGAGTGAAGAGTGGGAGTTATTTGGATATATATATATATATGTATATATATATATATATATATATCCAACAACACCTTCCTTGCAACACCAAAGAAGAGCGCCGCACACCGGACTCTGAAAAAAGCAGGCGCTTTTATTCGCAAAATAAAAAAGCATGGCAGCAGGATCAGTCCTAACGCATTTCAGCTTGCGTGAAGCCTTGGTCACAGGTGAGCCATCTGGATACTTGAGGGCGTGACCTTGATTGTGCCCATTTTATCTAGGACTTCGACGTCACTTCGTAGTCCTAGAATACTGTAATGTCCATAATGCACTGGGAAAGTAGTTAATCCAACGTAATGTTCCAGTCAGCAATTCTGTTTTCCAAATGATTTCATTATTGATCGGAGAAAATGCAGGCTGTCTATTCTATGTATATATACAAATAAAGTATTACCATCAGTAAAGCATAAATGGATTGAATAACTCAAGCAATCTTTCGAATCATAATGTACATCCTGGTGGATAGAAGTAATTTGCAAATTTCATTGTAATTTACATGGTGTATGCAATCAGATGGCTTAGGACGTAAGCCTAACATTGGCCGATGGTTCATTTGCCCTAACAAAAGCTGTGTGTCCTATTCAAGGATCAATAAAGTTATTTCATATTGAGAGACGCGTCATACCCTTTCTTGTCATAAATATAGTACCCCCGCTATTGGGCTTCTACTACAATCGTAACTGTAGTGTCCAGTTAGACGATGTGTCTGTGGCATCAGTCTATGGTCACGATGCCTACTTACTCTAAATAAACCAGTGACCCGTGTGCGGTCATGAGCTCCAAGTGTTGGACATATAACCACACAAGACATCACAATGTCTAGAGGTGTAAAGAGGTGTGAAGACAAGGTGTTGGAGACAAGGTATTCCCAAGTGGATATGTTGTATTTGTTGTCTCATCTGGTAAATGAGGTCACCATATGGGTGCATGTGAGTAGGTATGTCTGGGTTATCGTACATCATACCCGGTTAGTGCCCTAATGGATGTGGAGCAACCACTTGATACAAAGAAATATATAGAAGATGTATGTAAGAAAATAATGATATATGTATATCAGGGTGTAGTACATAATACTGGGCCAGTGTCCTTATACATAGTCCATTAGATTACTTCAAAGTCAAGTTGAACAGAAAACAGTGGGTATGTGTTCTTATCTTAAGTGCCGTGCCATCGCCATGTGCCTCCGAAGAGAAGGGTAGGGTACCCGTGTAGGTGAACTCCCAAAATTGGATGGGTCCCTTCCTTTCCTCCTGCAGTGAAAAACAAACAAGGGAAAGAAAAGAAAAAAGGAAATGTTACAACCAAAATCATAGTCACAGTCATATTACAGTTCATGCATTTAAAAACAGTAAGTACATTTTGTCAGTACTCCAATCCCTAGAAGCAAACAGGTTAAAAGAAACAGAGAGAGATATCAATGTAATCATGTTTCATTTAGATGGACTCCTAATTCTTCGTCCAGGTTCAACCGTCCCGGACTTTTGGTTTGAAATTCAATGATATACTTAGATTCACGTTGCCTAAGTTTGAGGCTCCTGTCCCCTCCCCTGTGTGGTCTCGGGATGTGTTCGATCGCATAATAGCTTAACAACGTACTATTAGAATAGTGATGTTCTTGGAAATGACGTGCTACAGGATAGTGTGGGTCTGTGTTGGTTATTGCCCTCATATGCTCCAGTATCCGTTTTTTACTGGCTGAATGGTGCTTCTGATATACTTTAGTTTGCACGGGCATTCCAGTACATAGATGACAAACGGGGTGCTGCATGTGAGGAATTGTGTGATTGTCTTACTGCCCCCATTTTCTGTGGTTAGTTCTTTTCTCATGTAGCTACTTTTGCACGCTTTGCAGTGACCACAGGCAAAAAATCCGATCAGGCCTTGATCTTTGATGGTACTGTATCGGGTAATGTCACTGTGGACCAGTGTGCCCCTAAGACTGCGCCCCTTCTTGTAGGTAATGCTCGGTCTGTCTTTGACAAAATGTCTGATGACTGGATCACTGGTCAGAATATCCCAGTTCTTGGTAAGGATATGTTTGATTTCTTTTGCATTCTTGTTGCAGGTAAGAATGATCCTTGTGTCACTGCTCTGAGCCTCTTTTTCACTGTTGGTTTGAGTAAAAAGTGTATCTTTCCTCTGTACCTGTTCTACTTTCCTGATACTACTGAGGGCATGAAGCAAGGTATTGCCAGCTGTATCTTTGCGGTACAGTTTTGTGTGGCTGGTGTCCCCACTGACCTCTATCCTTACGTCCAGAAAGTCTTTTACTTACTGTCCGTGTAAGGACAATGTTCTGGGTATTTTTATTCAATTTGTCAATGAACAGATTGAACTCCTCCTCTCGGCCTTTCCATACAATGAAAATATCATCAATATAGCGAAGCCATAATATGACCTGTTCAATTTCAGGAAAACCTGGGTTGTCCATAAAGATTTCTTCTTCCCATTGTCCCAAGAATAGGTTGGCAAAGCTTGGGGCAAAACATGTCCCCATCGCAGTCCCCAAGATCTGCTTATATAGGGTACCATCGAAAAGGAAAATGTTGTTTAAGCAATATTTGATCATCTCCAGGATCATGGTTGTATGTGCTTTAAATCTTATGTGCCTAGTTTGCACAAAGTGTTGGCATGCTTGGATACCCTGGTCATGGTCAATAATCATATCAAGAGAGTTCACGTCAAGGGTTACCAAGAGGAATTCATTCTCCCAGTGGGTACCCTCTAATTTTCCTAGGAAATCTTTGGTGTCCTTCACATGGGAAGGAAGATTACTGACAAATTCCCGTAAGAAATGGTCAACGTATTTGCAAATGTTTTCTGTGACACTGCCTCTGGAGGATACGATAGGACGACCCGGGGGGTTAGTCAGGTCTTTGTGTATCTTGGGCAAGAGATACATTACATGTCATGTTCTTTAGGATAGACCCATCATGTACATACCGATTACATACATTGTGTCCCATCCACACAACATAATGGTCCTAAACACAGGTGACCTTTTACCTAGTAGCTTACTTCTGTCTCTTCGACAACCAGGCTCTCGGTATCCTACCGGTATCGGTGGAGAGGTGTGGTGCAGCAGCCAGGGCAGCTGACTTCGGAGCACAGGGTTCACGGTTCGATCCCCGGCTCCGGCGGCAGCTCAGCTCAGCACCATGTGACTCTGGGCAATAGCTCACTTAATTTCCACTACGGCCCCCAGCGCCTTGAGACCCGTAAGGGTGAGTAGCTGCGCTATATAAAAACGGACTTACATCTTAATCCCTATACCTGACGTACATAAACATGTCCCCAGGCACTGTAGATTTATTCTGTATAAGGGTCACTACTTTTTTCATCTATGGCCAACAGCCAGCTGTGCATGAGTGTTTTTGTTTAGAAAAGGATTAGCAAATGTGAATGTTTTAAAAACATATTGATTCTGGAAAAACTCTGGAGTGACAACTTTAGTATAAAAGAGCCTCACTCCCCCTTACAGAACAGAGGAGAATTCCTTCCAGGCTGGACCGAGACTCTGCAGGCCGATCCTTCGACTGGCAGAGATCTGACATCCCTTGCGGGGTGCCATCCTCGACGCAGAGACGGGGTCCTTCATTCAGAACCATCAGGTGAGGGGTTAGTACTTCCCCGGGGAATTCTTGGCTCCATTAGGATCTATCCTGCCATTTACATACACAGGGTTCACCCACATACCTAGGCTAGGTACATTTAGGTAGGCATTGTAGGAGTACGTCAATGCTGTTGTTTTATATAATATGTTTTTATTCATGTTATCAGCACTCTGGTAGAAATGTATCAACTTTTTACGATATTGGTTCTAGCGAATACATTTGTCTGCTCCAGTCTTTTGATTGTTGCAGCTAACATGTTTCATACTAGACAGACGCTTGACCAATAAATAATTATTGAAACCGTTCCAATCGTCATTCTATGTGTATTCTGAGAAAAGTAAGCACGAGTGACTGAGCGAAAGATACCGTATTGTTTCCATGATACCTGAGGAATCAGGGTTGTCATTTTCAGTGGTTGCCAGAAACGACATACACCACTGTAGAATACAGGGGGGTGGTATTGGCACCGTAGAGCTAGATGGTCTAACGACTGACTCATCCTGTGGGGGTGTCCAGAGTCTGTCTGCACACCAAGCCCTCAGTTTAGGTCATCCAAAAAGCGCAGGTCCAGGGGGGTCCTAGGAACTACACGACAGGAGGATAGGATGGTCTTTTTTCAGAAAACAGAATTCCTCCCACTCCAAAATCCCTTTGTCTCTCCAGTTCTTCAGTCTGTCTCAAATCTCCTCAACACTAAGAGCATATATCTCTTTTGTGACAATGGTGTAAAATCTTTTGTCGCTTAATTGACGTATTGCCTCTGACACATACATTTCCCTGCTCAAGATGGCAATATTACCCCCTTTGTCAGCAGGACGTATTACAATGTCCTCACCCTCAGCTAAGAATTTGATGGCTTGTCTCTGTTGATAAGTGAGATTATGGAGGGTTTGGTCTTTAAACCACCTCCTGCGGTGGAACTTGATCAGGTTAGTAGTAATGGTGTCATTAAAGGTATCGATATTGTCATGTGCGAGTAAGGGAAAGAAAGTGGAGCGGGGTTTGAATGATGTTTTTACAGTATCCTCATATGTAACATTCATAAAGCTTTCCCTTTTTGGTTCAGCTGCTGTGTTGAAAGTTTAGGAGTGATCCGTCAATCGGGGGCCGAGAAAAAAGGGGGTCCAAAAACGTGTTTCCCCATGTTATGTCTATAGGGGTTTTTCATTTTTTTAAAATGACAACGGGGCCTATTCACAGAACTAATCTGAGATAAAATCCTAAACTTACTACTTTTGGTATTCACAGAAGGCATTTAGTAGTAGTAAAGTTAGGACTCCTAACTTTACTACTACTAAATGCCTTTTGTGAATACCGAAAGTCGTAAAGTTAGGATTTTGTCTCAGTTTAGTAGAAGTAAAGTTAGGAGTCCTAACTTTACTACTACTAAATGCCTTCTGTGAATACCAAAAGTAGTAAGTTTAGGATTTTATCTCAGTTTCAGTAGTAGTAAGTTAGGACTCTAACTTTACTACTACTAAACTGAGACAAAATACTAACTTAACGATTTTCAGTATTCACAAAGGCATTTAGTAGTAGTAAAGTTAGGAGTCCTAACTTTACTACTACTAAATGCCTTCTGTGAATACCAAAAGTAGTAAGTTTAGGATTTTATCCCAGTTTAGTAGTAGTAAAGTTAGGAGTCCTAACTTTACTACTACTAAATGCCTTCTGTGAATACCAAAAGTAGTAAGTTTAGGATTTTATCTCAGTTTCGTAGTAGTAAAGTTAGGACTCCTAACTTTACTACTACTAAATGCCTTCTGTGAATACCAAAAGTAGTAAGTTTAGGATTTTATCCCAGTTTAGTAGTAGTAAAGTTAGGACTCCTAACTTTACTACTACTAAATGCCTTCTGTGAATACCAAAAGTAGTAAGTTTAGGATTTTATCTCAGATTAGTTCTGTGAATCGGCCCCAACATTCTGAATCGCTGAACGGAATTGCACCAAATTTGTCAGAAAGCTAAATGTTGGTCCAGAAAGCATGCTTTTTGCGATTTGGTGTAAATCTGTTCCGTAGTTTCAAAGATATTTAAGTCTAAAAAATATAGATATTTGGGGGCAGGAGTCCTTGCAGTGGACTCGTGGATCCTACTAAAATTTGCTTGGCTGCTTTCTGTAACATAATTGAACTAGACGACGAGACGTTTTACACACAAGGATGGTAGGCTCGATACAGGAAAGAAAAGGAGCCCTTCCTGAAACACTTAAAAACAATGTAATTCGGGAGAAATTGGAATAAATAAAAATCAATTACAACCCGAACTAGAGAAACCAAAAAGGTGTTTTGACATCTCCTGCGGGTCAACTAGATTGGGACCTAATAAGAAAGGATTGGTATAACCAATCGGGAATTATACGGAAATATTACACTATGAGTGTTTCTTAAAAATTGTGGGAGAAAAAGATTTTTCTTTGCCCTGAAGAAGGTGGTTGGTATCAATGAAATCCACCATAATGCGTCATGCACTTAAATATACTAAATTTGTTGAGCGGTGAAGGATACAGTGGATATTGATTCCTTAGGATACCCTGCATAGTAAACAAGCATTGGCATAGCCAATAGGTCTCGCCTTTGGGACCTTATAAGTGTTTAGCGTAGCAGCACATCATCAGACTACCCAATGCGTAACAAAACCTAAAATAATTCAATGAAAACAGTCTGATAAACATCCACTTCCTTCGGGAGAAAGCCTCAAGCACGCAATGAGCCTCAAGCACGCAATGAGCTTGTGGCTCACTTCCAACAATCAAAAGTATGTGTTGCAAGTTATACTCAGTCAACGTGAGAGCAACATGGTGGTCACACACAACTTACATTAACATCTTCTTGTGTAAAACATCTTCTTGTTAACTGTTCAATTGTACTATATATTTTTATTGATTGACAGTATGTTTCCTAAAACTCAATGCTAATGCTTCCGCACTAGGCTTGATTGATAACACACATCACAAATGTATCTCGCGCAGTGATATCTAAAGAGCATTAAAAGTTGCAAAGGTAAGACTGGAGTGTGGTGGAGAGACAGTGGAGGTTTAAAGAGTGTCTAGAGAGGTATAAAAGATATAAAGGTAAGACTAGAGAGTAGTGAGAGAGTTGAGGTTTACAGAGTGTCTAGAGGGGTTTAAAAGATGTAAAGGTAAGACTAGAGAGTGGCAGAGAGAGTAGATGGCCAGCAACACTACAATACAACGTTATAAATCACCAGAATGTGCTTAGTTCTGGTGCTTTTGGGAAACCGCAGATGTTGTGAATGCTACATGAAAGATCAGTGTGCTACATGAAATGCCCTCTGTTACCTGCCATATTGTATTGTGTGCAGAAGTGAAAGATCTGCCTGAACATTGATTTATTGACTGATAGTACTTTGTTTATTGAGCTATAAGTTTCTAATCGCACACAACGTCTCCGAGTAAACCTTGCGGTGCTTGGCCTCGCTAGCCTGAGGGTCAAGGGGTAAACTTGATGCTCAGTTTTCGGCTCAAAGGTACGGTTAAGCGCCGCAACACAATAGTAAAAACGTCCGATGGTCACAATCTGAGCCCAGTATCCTGCGTCTGCCTTGGGACTTTTGATAAATGTCCCGGATTAAAGCAGAAAAGTTAGTCCATCAATGTTTTTAGAGAACTCATTTCGGACTACAGTGAATCACGCGTCTCATGTGAACTTCGTAAATGAAGCAACTTTCTGAATTACTCCTGGCTTCTGAGCGCTCGCTGTACGCCGAGTTTAAAAGTCAGTAGGTGGCGAGAGGAGACATATTATCAACACATGAGCCAAATGGAAGCTCCATTTTGACACTTAGATTGAACAGTGAAGCAGGGGCAGGCTAAAAAATGATCTCGCAGGGAGATGTAATGGGACCTTTCACCTTGGCAATTTGTTACAGTGATATTTGTCACTCCTATCAGCCAAGCAATCCGACCCCTGCTATGTAGAGTGGTTAGTTTAAAAGGCAGCATTTCATTTTACAAAAGAACTGGTGATTTCACATGCTCGGCGCGCACTCCATTTTGGAAGCAATAGTTCACCTTAGCAGGCAAACACAAAATTGCTGCCAGCAGAGCGGGCCTGCCGTTTAATGGAGGCACGGGGTGAGTGGATGATTAAAAGTAGATTTTGACCTATGCTTTCTAAGCAAAACCGGGAACTAAATGTGGGATGAACTCCAATCTGCGCATGGGTGCTTTGGTTTTGCTTGGAGATAATGAGAGCTTGCTAAAAAATATTAAAAAAAATATTGCGGACGGAGTCTGTGAAGCCGCTTACCTATAACAAGCCTAAAGAAAACATCAGTGTAAAAGACCACTTTTGTTTCTGTTGCTGCAGATAGGGCGAGGGGGGAGAATGTGGCCTTATGGCCAAAGCTGCCGACTTTGAAGCTGAGCAGAAAAAGCAAATGGGTGAGAGAGCGCAATGTGGAACACTCGTGCTTGTGCTAGCTTGCCCCTATCGGGAGCGGGAGCAGCGGCTGCCGGCCATGCTAATTAAAAACATATGGTCGGCACGCTGCTGCTCGCTCCCGCAAGGTGGATGCCACCACAAGCACGAGTGTGCTTGAAAAGGAGATGACCGATTTCTAAAGGTCATCTCCTAGTGCAGCACATGCGCGCTGCCTAGGCGAGACCTAAAAAGGAGCCAAACAGATTAGTGATAAAAAGACATATGCGTTTGTCTGTTTTATTCTCTCAGTTTGTGTTGACTTTGTTGTATGTTTCTATTTTTAAATTGAATATTCTGTACATTTAGTGGAGTATTTCCAATTGTACATTAAGTCATGACAGAGTAATTACCCATCAAGCACTAAGAAAATGTTTTTAAGTGGGCTATTTTATTGAAAAAACATTTTTAGAAATGCTGGAATAATGTTTTTAACTTTGTAATATGTTTATGTAATGTGATTAATTTTAGGCTTTTCGATTGAAGCTGTGAATTTCTTGACCAATAAAATAACGAATATTGTTCTAAAATATTATAGTGGGGATATTCAGATTTCCATTTGATCACATATTAAGTGTGAGTGGAGACATCATCAGAGTGTAAAAGGTGTGAATGGTTTTAAATGTGTATCCAAAGGGAAATTTCTTTTTGACTTTATTGCAAACACTTCAACCAGGAAGTCTTGGCAGCCATCTTGGGACTCGGCTTGAAGCCGAGTCGCACCAAAAAAAATGACAAATAAAGAAAAGAGGGCAGAGTAGGAATACCCTGACCCCCCGTATATGGTGGAGGGGGTCCCACAGGAACCCTGCCAAGGGGTTAAAAGCATTTTTTTATTTAAATGTTGCTGCAAATACGCAGGTGGATCAGCGGATTCATGACAAAAAAAAAAAAGACGAATGGCTCCCACACGTCTTTTATAAGTAGCCAAGGGCCAAATCCGAGGGGTAGTGTTTATTAAATATACAGGAGTGCCCATGCAGCATCCCCGTGCCCCAGGGCCTGCCACCTCCCCGGGGCAAACAAGAAGATGAGTGAGGGGGAGGCCCATATGGCCTTCCCCGCAGCCCCATGGACCGCCACCTCCCCTATGAGTTATTGAAAGCGGGGGGCCACGCGCACCCCGGCCGCCCTGGGGATCGCCACCTCCCCAGGGCAATTAACAATGAAATGCGGGGGAGCCCGTGTGGCCCTCTGCAGTCCTAGGGACTGCCATCTCCCCAGTGCTCAAATAATATAATGAAGGGGGCCCGTCGCACCCCCCTGGCCCCGGGGACCACAACCTCCCTGCAGCTGTGTAGTCTAATGGAGGGGGGCCACGCGGCCCCCCCTTCTGGAGCCATACATGGCCCTGGGGACCGACAACCCCCAGGACCGGCTCCTGCAATGTCCTGGTGTGCCCAACCCTGGGACATTGCAGTTTGCAATGGCTTGGCAGGAGCATTACTGCTCCCGCCAAGCCATAGCAAATGCTGCTCTGCTCTCAGCAAGCGAAAGCATTAAAAATGCTCTCGATTGCTGAAAGCGAAGCAGAATTGCTTTTGGACAGAGGGAGCTGCATGTTCAGCAGCTCCCTCTGTCCAAAAGCAATGCCGGCTCCTACAGGAGGCATGGAACTGGCAGGGACCGCATGGGTCCCCAGGCTCCCCCTGCAGTCCCCAACAAATTGTCTGGGTGTCCTGGGTGCGACCAGGGCACCCAGATTAGAGACTGGGCCACGGGGGGGATGGGGTCAGCAAGGCCATGCAGCCCCCTCCCTTTATTTAGTAAAGAAAAAAGAAAGGCTGGGCCCTGGGGAATGGGGTCCTCATGGCTGAAATTAGTGCAGGGAGGGGGCCCCCTGTATCTCTACCTTTCAGTCAGAGAGCTGCCTCCATCATCCTCGCTTCAGCATCTGTATCTCTACCTTTCAGTCAGAGAGCTGCCTTCATCATCTCTACCTTTCAGTCATTTGGAATACAGACAATACACTTCTGCTATCTGGAGAAGGTGCCTTCATCTTTCATCTTGTGTCATGCTGAAGCAAGGGCATCCAAATTGGGTCCATGTCCTTCTACCATGCATGTATTGCAGGTTCACCGAACACACAAACACACTCCATATACATGCATGATGTCAGCGCAAGGATCTAGATGACATGCAATAGCAGAACTTTACACAAGTGGGTGGTCTCTCTCCTAATGACACAGATTACAAAGGTCTGAAAAAAATATAAATGACAAAACACGGTATGCTGCTACCAGCTCAAATCATCAGTAACAAGTCTAGGCTCTGCGCACATGCTAGAAAAACTAAACACCAGGGTCACAATAAAAGTCAGGATACTAGATTAACAAGCAGTGGGCACATGGGGAAGGGGAACACACCGGTATACCATGCAGGGGAAATTCCTGTCCCAATAGTCTGATTTAACAAAATGGATTGCTGAATTTAAATATGAGCTCATACAAATATTTGCTATTTATAGCCAACCAAATTGCAAGATTATAGTTTTTGTTCGATTTTAGTTTGTAGCTGCACAGTAATAAACCTATTTTCTGATTGGCACATTCTGTCAGCTGTGCAAAGTCTCTGATAGGTCTGCTTGTGTTTACTAGGCCTGAGCGTAGTGACAAAAAAACTCCACGGAGTTCCGCAAGTGGCGGAGTGCAGGGCAAACTGCCGTTCGCGCTGATCTTCCTGCCGCTCGAGTAGAAAGTCTACCCGAGTGGCAGCTCGCAATCGCCAACTTACCATTGGCGAGCGGGGAAAAACTCTGCTGCACTACGCGGAGTGGAGTTTTCTGCACTCCGCAAGCTCCGCAGAGTGCGAAGTGCAGAAAACTCTGCAAACTCTGTGAACGGAGCGGAGTTCACCGCCCAGGCCTAGTGTTTACCCCATACCATGAATCAAATTTGATGTTGACTAACTTGAGCGGACAGCACTTAGAACCTCTACTGGTGCCAAGCTGTGATTTAAATTTACACCATCAAGACCCTCAAAAGGACTCACATATTTACAAAGGGGCAAAGGAAAATCTGTCTCTTTAGGCTGGTGAATTACAAAAGCCGGCCAGTATCAGTACCTCTCTGACTAACTGACTGCTAACGTCCTGCTGAATCCTCCATCAATGGATGGAGCTATCCTTCCTTGATCTCCTTGTACACACAATCTGTACTGCACTTTGTGATGTCTCTGTGTCAACAGTACTGGGCAAGCCAATAGCTGAAATAATAGTCAATATTTGCATTACTGCACAAACTTGTAAATCTGCAGGATATGTTTTTAAGAAGAAAGGTACTCTGCCCAGATTTTCTCCTTAGCAACAGCAGATGTTAAGACTTTTTTTCCAGTTTGCCTTTTCCATTAAAAAACGAGAACTTAAATGAAACAAACTTTTTTTTGCTTGTCCAGCTGCAGAACATTCGAATTACAGACCTAGGAACACCTAGAGAAGACAGAATATTTAATTCTGAAGCAACTCATTGGGTTTTCCTGCCAGCTCACACCATGTTTTCTCCCACTGCAGGGCTCTCCCATTGATTTGCTGAAGGAGGTGCGGCCCGCCTTCTTCTTTGGAGTGCCACGGATCTGGGAGAAGGTCCAGGCTGCGGCTCTGGCCATGGAGTCTAAGGAATCTTTTCTTCAGAGGACCATCAGAACCTGGGCGAGGGGTCGTGGCTATACTGCCAATCTCAACCGTATGAATGGGTATACTACCTATGGCATCTCTTCTGGGGAGATTAGTGTGTGGGGATAAGTATTGAAACAGATCTACCCTAGATAGAATAACAAAAGGATAAAGTAGCATAGTTGACATTGTAAAATTGAGGATCATAGATCACACTTGAGGCACAGAAAGAGGTTGGATTAAGAAAGAGACATTGCCTTAATGGTCTGTGCCCTTTTGAGCCTGCCTGTGTTTGCTATTCGTAGCATATTACAACTAGATCTATTGACTTTATCAATGTCACTTCTCCCTCTTAACTGGACAGATACAAATCATGTTGCTTGAATAGTGGACTGTACCACATTCCTCGGCTCCCACCTCTCCCCTTCACCATTGATGCCACCCCTCTGGCTGAACTCATTCATTCTTTCACTCTTTTCTCTCATATAATTTCTAGGGGAATGACTTACAAATCTGTCAACATCTCTCCATGTTTACCTGTCAGTTCCATCCTTCTCTTTACTTCTTGCCCATCTTCCGTGGATGTCCCTATGATCTCTCTACCGACAGCATTAGAGGACTGAGACCACTCGGCCTCCAGCTTGTTCTCATGTGTCTCCTTTGGTTGCATTTATCAAAACACAGAGAAAAATATATAGAATTACACAATCTGTCCAGTCAAACTCACATAACACATGTGTAAGACTGGGGACATATACTGTGCCCACCACAGTTAGACGATGTCAAGGCTGGGATGCTGTACGAATCAACAGAGCAGGGAATGTCAAGAACAGGGAGCGCTCAAACAAGATCCAGAGCAGAAAGGTAAGATGGGTTACTGGTCAAGGTTGGTTCAGGGAAATGGTGTATTAAGGAAAGGGGTGGGAAAGTCAAAGCTGAAGTTGTGATGGAACCATGTAATGTAGATGTAAGCAATACTGGGAAACATTGTGAACATGAGTGTCTCATGATATGCGCATGATAAACTAGTTTCAAATTAGAAAAAATATTTTCTGTAAATACTGAGGTGATATCATATCATTAAGCACTGCTGTGGGGTGTGTTTGCACCCAGACCAATCTAGTCATCAAGAATTCTTGCCTTTTGAAGAATTTAGTGCTTGGAGTATCTTGAAGTTCAAGCAATCTCTCTACCCTCAGGCGAATTGTGTCTAGGATGTCCCACAAATGTGCTGTATCATAGCATCCCTCCAACTCTGAAGTGTAGAAATATTCATTGAAGTCAAAACATTAGAATATTCGTGCCTGAATTTCAGGCTTAGTTGCCCATGATAAGGCCTTGTGATTTCAGCTACAGCAATGCAGCTATTGCCATTAAGGCCACTGACATATTTGATGAGAATCAATATGGGAAGCCTACATTAGGCACATTAGAACCTCCCTGTTTGCTGCACTTGATTGAGTTGTGCTACGCAGATTAGAGGCCAGAGGAACGGACTATATCCTGACACACTCAATTTGGGTAAAGATAATAGCGGCCCTGCGCAAACTACCACCTACTTGACCGGTGCCTAACCTGGTCGCTATTTACAGAAATGAACCATTCTTTTCGTTGGGAGCTAATCAAACAATTATCATTATCTACGATTAATTATTATTTATTATTTCGATATCATGATAATGGCATTTGTGACAAGGATTATACTTCTAACACCAATTTATAATCTCTTTCGGTGGTTACATAGTATGCAATCCATAGCCATCATGATTTAACATCGTATTCAGTCAACACGTGTTTTCGCAGCAGGACAGCCCCTTCTTCAGGGCTGAAATATAGAAAAATTATTATTTTCTCACTATCTTCAAATTAGAATTGTAGTGGTGTACAGAAAGATCCATTTATTTGTGTGCTTGAATTTGTTTTTCAAGACTTTCGGAATTGAGCAATCCAATATCCCTTCCTACCCTTGCACCCAGAGGAAATTTCGTTTTTGTAAGATACAGCATGGTAATATATGAATATTATCACTCTGTGAGGTATGCATTTATTGCACTCATGATTGTATAACCATACTTATTCTACTGCGCTCTTTCAACAGGATACTATTTAGAAGATTCAGGCAGATGCAATATTACGAGACATCTTTCCTGTTACAGATCCATAGTGTTCACTTTTCACGTTTATATCAAACACATCGTAGGGCTTAATTGATAGGAAAGCAGGAAGCTTCAAAACTAATCATTCCAAGAAACCATTAGGGAATCCAAATATGCAAATAGTGCAGAAACTATCACCTCTTCACTCAACCCTCCCATCAAGAGACCCTTGTGATGAATGTTGTGCTCTATAAATGTTCAACTAGATAGATAGATAGATAGATAGATAGATAGATAGATAGATAGAAAGACAGACAGAGAGAGAGAGACAAACATCTCCAAAAGAATCTGGACTTGTCATGTCCTGTGTACCGGATCTGCCCCACCACTTCTTTCGTCTCGCTCATGCATCCATGATTTTGATTCATCTCATTTGCACTTCAGTCCGAAATACGCCCACTTCTTCGATTCTCCTCAATGCAGATGCAAAGGGTGCTATTTTAGATCATCCATTCTCACCTTACAATCAATCCTCTACATTTCACATTTACCTACTGACGACACATAAAGTAAAGATTTACTTTTCATCTTTTCCTTTCCCCATATCCCAATTCCAGCCTGTTGCTTTCTCATCCTTTTTTATCTCCTTCATCTTTGTTATTATTTCATTGCCCACACACTTTCTTTACTTCTCACATTGTGTCTCCAGTTTGAATTTCCTCCTGTGTTTTTGCTCCTGTATCTTCTCACCTGCCATCTTTTTGCTTCACAGCACTTCCTCTGTGCCCTGGGGGTACTCGCTGGCTAACCATCTGGTCCTCAAGAAGACACAAGCCGCTCTGGGCCTTGATCGGTGTGTCTTGTGTATAACAGGAGCTGCTCCCATCACAAAGGAGACCCTGGAGTATTTCATGGGGTTGGACCTTCCAGTCATGGAGCTCTTCGGCCTGAGCGAGGATACTGGGCCCCACACAGTATCAGTCCGCAGCGCCTTCCGCATGACAAGGTCAGTCCAAGTACCAACCTGTGGCTACCTAACCTTTATCAACCATCCTCATCAGAAGCACCTTCTATACTTTTCATGAGCATTGAGAATCACCGACAATGTCAGACACGGTGGTCAACCGAAGACCATGCAGTCAACCATCAAAGTACTTTGTTGTTAATGACCATAGGCGTTAGAATTCTACAATGTTGATAATTCACTGTCAAGTGGCATGTGTGAGCCACCGTACTATAACACTGTGTCCTACTTCCACTCCTTAACTTTAGATCCATGGACTGATTCATATATTCAATGACATGGCTCGAGGTGTTTCTTCTTCAATGGTTATAGTTCCTCTAAAATTAGATCCACGAAAGTTCAGAGTAGGTCAGAGAGATCTGAGGAGAGCATGTCTGCCTTCTATGCGTTTATTCAAATGATATTAACTTGACTTGGGTGCACTAACGTTTCTTATTTACTAGCTAAATAAGACCAAGTTAATAATAATAATATTACATTACTCTACTATGTCCACAACGTATAGTCAAAAACGGAGCTATGATATTCATAACCTATAAACAACTTAGAAATAAAGAAATATTTTACTGTCTAGTGTGTAAAGTGTCAGAGCGACAGGCGATGCAGTAGTTATTTCCATACATACATTTGTATCGTTTTTTTACCCTACAACTTCCATTGCCTCAGATGCAGCAATACTACCTCTCTTACCTCCTTCGCGCCACCACAAAGCAGGCGAGGAACTAAAGGCATGCTTGGGCACTGAGTTACTGCCACACAGGTGGTGGACATTGCATGCTCTGACAGATGTTCACTGGGAAGTCTCTGGGTGAACAGCTCCTTAGCTGTGGAGGTATTGTTATCCAAAATATGCTGGTTACTTCTGTTACTGGCCCTTTTGACAATACATAACGTGTATTTGTAAAGTGCACGTTCACCCAGAAGGGTATCTTGGTGCTGAATAACAGACGTTTATTGTTACCTAGCTCAATGGTACTCATTATATCGACCTCAGGAGGATCAAGATTTGAACCTTTGACCATGAGGTCAAACTCAGGCCCCTACAGTAGTCCACTAAGCCACCAGGCCCGGATATACAGGCAGAGCCTGTTTGAGGAACCACGAGGACAAATGCTGCTGGGCCCTATCTGAGGGTGTTGGAGTTGTCAACCACTGAGCCCTGATTTCATCATACTAGGGAGCTCCAAAATGGATGTATTTCGGCCCTAGTGCACGTGACTTTAAGGGTAGCGAGAGACAGCAGTCCGACGCGTCTCAGGGAAGTAGTGTGGGGGGTAAAGACTCAGAACTCAATATTCATTCAATAGCCACATTACATGAATATCCAGTCCAGTGTAATCTAATGTGTAAGATGCTACATCAAGAAGAAGCAGCAATACTGGGCTGAAGAGTACATGGTTTACGGGTTCACTACACGATACAGCTTTCCTGTAGTCTGACTCATAGGTCAGCCAGTGCACTCGATTAAATACTTCAGATATGTGGGTTTCAGGTAATACTCAAACTCCTAAAAAGCTGTTCTACTCAGCAAGTTCAGGAAATATTTCTCAGGTGCTTGCATTAGCTGTTGGGTGATGTGCACTTGGATCGTCCAAGCGTGTGTCTGCAGGTGTTTTCTGCATGGGGTGAGCAGTGGCACTTGAGGTTACCAGTGCTTATCATGGAGGTCCACCTACTTATCTCTGCTTCAGTTATTATTGGGTACAGAGGCTTGGTAAAGGACATATGAAGCCAGAACTTGGAATGGGAAATCAGTTTCCTCTGGTGCAGGAGATGAGATGCAGATCTCAGGTACGATAAAGGCAGTCAGAACAGTTTCTCCATCTTCCTCTATGGTGGTTGCAAAAGCAGACTTTCAGGTGAATCTTTGTTCACAAACATGGTCTTTGGTTGAGCAGGGAGGTTGGGAACCCTTCAGGTTTGTGTAAGTGGGCTCTAGGCACTCCCGCTTGGGCAAACTATGTTTTCTGGGCTGCTCCTTTCCCAGACTCGGAGGCTGGGTTTCTCCTCCTTGGGTAGATAGCTACTGCAGACCAAGGCGCTCTTCTTCTCCCCTCTCAGCAGACAGGAAGGTTCTGGTCTCAGGCAGACCCACAGATTCTCCAGTAAGATACAGCTTCAGGCGAGGTCCCCGTGCCTGTGGGAGACAGCTGTCAGTGATACCGGCCCTAGATCACAGAGGCTCTTTGAGTAATGTTGAGTACCCTGATGCTTAGTCAGTGAAGCAGCTTGGGACTGGAACCAACTGTGAAGGTTTGTGTCCCATTTAGTTTCCATTCAGGGGATATGCATCCACGTGGAGAGGTGTGGTGCAGCGGCCAGGGCAGCTGACTTCGGAGCACAGGGCTCACGGTTCGATCCCCGGCTCCGGCGGCAGCTCAGCTCAGCACCATGTGACTCTGGGCAATAGCTCACTTAATTTCCACGATGGCCCCCAGCGCCTTGAGACCCGTAAGGGTGAGTAGTTCACGCTTTACAAATACGGATTTACATTTACTGTATAGAGTTCAGGAACTAGTTTGGGGTGGTTTCTTTTCATAACCACATTTTGTTTCTGCAGTGATACTGTGTTTTGTGTAGGGTGATGGCTTTTACAGCAGATAGTGATGATTTTAGCTCCAAGCAGGAGAACCCATAACACGAGCTCTATGAATCTGAAGCTCTGGCCCTGCTGTAGTCAGCCATCCTGGATGACCCACTCAACAGAAGACATAACACCCAGGCCCTGCCCAGATACATCTCTCCCTCTAACAGCTGAATATACTGAGCTACCACCAACCATCCCCAAATGGCAGCACTCGGGAACGATCAATCAGCAACCTCTTACTAAGTAGGTCACACTGAACTTCTAGGGGCCACCCGGTCTCCACCCTTCTACAGTTCACTGTCTGGAGCTCTACCCTCCACCTCAGATATGCAGGTAACATCAACACTTCCATCTTGTGTTGTGTCAAACCAGGAGCTGTCCAAAATGAATCCCACTGGTTGTAGCATACACATCCTCATACCCTACTTGGAGTCCGGCTACCAGGCACCATACACACAACATGCAATCAACATGGATGTCAACGCAGTCTGGGCATGACCCATGAGCTAAACTGTACTTGAGTTTGCTAGTCGGGTTTGTGCTGAGTTCTGGAAAACATGAAACACATAATCCTTCTATTGTGTGACTGTCTGTGAGAAATAAACAAAGTCCAACTGCCAAATATACCCAGGGTTAGGTTGCCTGGATGGGCCATCATTGGCAGGATGGGGCAGAGCTGGGCACTGCCTCACTTGCAAATCATTAGGCTGTGCCCTGCCTTCACACAAAGGACTGCACACTACTGCATTTTTCATGCAGCCACACTAGAGCCAGGGCAGAGGAAGCAGGAATCTCCAAGCACTTCAAAGGGAGTTCTTTTAAAACTTCTCCTACTTTAAGAAAGGCACCAGGTATTAAAATTGGACCCTCAGACCCACTCTCTGGTGCACTTTCTGAACCTGTGGAAGAATTCTCTGAGGACTGCCAGCTGCTGTGGCCTGTTGTGTACTTCAGAAGACTGCTTTGCTGCACCTGGAAGGACCGTTTTGCTGCCTGAAGCCTTCCTTGAACCCTCAGAGATCTGCCCTGCTACTTGAGCTCGGTTCCACTTTGTGAACTCAGGACTACCAGAGTGGCTCCAAGGGCTAGTTAGCTGGCCTTCTGATCAGAGGCTCATGGACAGAACAGGCTCCGACATCTTGACCCAGCATGTGGGCCCAGCCTGTGTGGGTCCTGACTCTCCAAATGGTGCCTCTCCGGTCCTGGATCCTTGGAAGTGGTGCTAAAGGTACCCAGAAAGCCAAAATCCAAAACTTGGGACTTATAACATTTTTGGCTAAAAAGTGCTCTGATAACTGAGAGGAGACCATGACTACCTGCTCATCATCGGTCAGCCTGTCTTTACGGCCGCTCCCACTACATTCTGCTCCGCAGCTGCAAATCCTGTTCAGTGATCCTTCATAGAAGGGGTATCTGGACTTGTTGGCTACAGCTTACAGCTTCGTCCCACTGGAGATTTTTTACTTCCAAAAAAGAGACTGTGGGCCTCATTTACAATGATTTGACGTAGGGCAGCGCCGCAAGTTTTTTTGCAGCGCTGCCCTACGCTAACTCGAAAGGGCAGGAATGCACCATATTTACAAGATACATTGCATTCCTGTCCGTTCAGCCGACACCGGTGCACAATTTGCAGCCTAGCGACAATGCAGGCACCCTTGCAACATGCTGCAAGGGTGTCTGCGTTGTTGGCAGGATTGTTTTTGTGCAGAAAGCCAAGGGGCCCCTTCCTGCACAAAAACAATCACATGAGGCGTTTCCTTATTCTGTGTGTGCTTCAGAATGCAGCACCCATGCAAAGAGGAAAAAACAAGCAGAAATGAAAACATTTCTTCTCGTTACACCTGTTCAGGGAAGGCGTAAGGTTTTGGCGCTGCCTCACGTTTACGTGATTTTGTCATTCTGGGGCAGCATCAAAATCCATGGGGGTTGCATGGGAACACCCACGCAACACCCACAGAACACATCCTTGACACAGAGTAAGGCAAGGCAGCGCTTTGCGCTGCCTTGCCTTACTCCATATCTATGAGGCCATGCAAAGCCACACAGGGTGGCTTTTCGCCTCCTCATAGGCCTGCACCACCAGAGTGTCTTTAAAAAGGGACGCTCCGGTGCTGCAGGCCTCTTGTAAATAACCCCGTAGGTCTGAATGTAGAAATCTTGACCGTAACTTTCTCCAGCGGCTTTCCCAGGACGCCTCCTCCTTGAACACCGCCAGCAGCTTTTCCCTGGTGAACTTTACCTTCTCAGACATTTTTCCACAAAATTTCTTCTAAGCCCAAAGGTAAGCACCACTTCATTTATCTGACCCACGTGTCATTGCGGTCGGCCATGTTTTTTTACTGAGACCCGGTCTTGCAGAACTAGATATCCTCAGTTTCATTACTCTGGTTCTACTAACTGGATTTTTGTCGCTTTGGTGTCAAATAATTTATTAAAATCGACTTTATTTTGCTTCTGTTTTGTTTTCACTTTCAGCTTTTGTGCTGCATAAATACTTTACACATTGCCTCTAAATTAATCCGAACTGCTTTTGTGCCAAGATAGCAGAGGGTTAAGCACAGGTTAATTTAGTGACTTTTGTGGTTCACCCTGACAATTATTGCGGCTAACGCGTGCGTAGGGTTAAACACCCCACTCAACCAACAACCCAATTTCTCAAAGCCACCCACAAAAGTAGCTTTTTTAAAACATGTCTTAGGCCTGCCAGTGAAGCCTGTAGTGCCTAGACCTTGCTTTCTAATACTTATAAGTCATCCCGAAGGTAGCCCCTGAAGGCTCATAGGGCACGGTGCATTGCTAAAGTAGGACATGTGTACTTAAGTGTTACTTGTCCTAACACTGAAAATCTCCTACATTTGTTTTTCACTGTTGTAAGGTCAATCTCTTCCATTGGCAAAAACTGGGTTACCTTATCACATTTAATAAGTGCTAACTTTAGATTGAGAGCAGATAGAGATATGCTGTTTGTATGCAAATGAATTGTAATTTAAAATACTCTTTAATGGTGAAGTCCGATTTTAAGTTACAATTTAAAAAATGCCATTGTTAGAAAGTTCAAAAAGAACAATTGATGGACAGAATGCAGAACAATGTCATACATTCACCCCAATACAGAGATCTGGGCTAAATCCATCATTTTTTGCTCCCCATGCCATTCCAGTTTGAACCCAGCCATATGCAAATCATTCTTGGCCCTTCGCCCAATGGGACCAGTCCAGCCCGAACTGCCAGGCCAGGTCCTCTCTGGACTGGAAACAAGCATCCTAGGACCGGTTTCAGGGTTTCACCCCTCATCAGCCAGGATAGCTTGACTCCAGAGGCATGGAGAGCACGGGACCCACGTCTTGGCATACCCGTCCCACTCGGGGTGACAAATGCAAAAAGAACAATTGATGTGCTCACTGTGCCACTGGATTCAAGCTAGCCTGGCTGATGAGGGGTGATGCCGTTCAGTCTGGACTGTTCCCATGAGGCACAGGGTCAAGACTGATTTGCATATGGCTGGGTCTAAACTGGGGTGGCATGGTGAGCAAAAGAACGATGGATTAAACCCAGATCTTTGTGACTGGGGGTGAATGTTTGCATTGTTTAGCCTTCCGTCCATCATTGTTCCTTTTACTGTTAGAAAGTTGGCATTTTCTTGTCCCATAGTCAAAATGAAGATCCCCTTTGGATATCCTAATAAACCAAGTCACACACATTCAAACATATATTCAAATCACCAGAACATAACACCACCACCATCAAAGGCCAATTATTTATGAAAATATATACATATTTTATTCAATCTTAAAAACCATTAAAAAAATATATTTGTTAAAAACAATTAAGTGATTAATATCCACAAAATTCTTCACAGTAATACACAATAAGTACAGTATTGGGAGAACCTGCAAGAAAAATAATTTCTAATCAATACAACAAGCCAATACATCAGACCAAGATCTTTCTTTCGACATTTGATTTTCATATATTATACATAATTGTCGTACAATAGACTCAACAACATTATCAAATGTCGTCCACAATCTACAGTAGGCCTGTTATCAAATGGCGTTGACGCGTTTCGGTGGGTATTGTTGCTTAAACACCACCTTCTTCAGGACAGAGGACGATATCTCCCAGAACACAATATGAATCTGTATTCAATCCCGAAACTTCAGGACTGAGGTGCTTCTATATCATCAATCGAAGGGGTTAAAAAACCTCACTCAGAATTAGCCACAACTATTATTATTCAATAAAATTTCTTCTCGCATATTCGTAACTCTTATTTCTTCTAAAAAATGGATACTGTCCAATAAAGAGTCTTTTTCTTTTTTGGCTTTCCTAGTTGTATAAACGAGAAGACAAAACCAGCACAGATACGATATTCTTTCTCATCTTCTCGAGTATTTAGATGGGGCACCAGATCATAATAGATCTCTATAGTCGGTTAATGACTCTTCCGGGGAAAAAAACACACCTCCGTTGTCGATTTTCTTGTCCCAACCAGCTGTGCCTTCTACCAGTGTCCTGAGTCACTTGACTGTGAATGGCTCTTGTGTTGGGGTTTCTGCATTGGTTCCAGACTGTAATTCGAAGGGGACTTAGATGTGGACAGAGTGAGCAATCCTGACAGGATTACTGGGAAGGGACTGTGTCCAGTTCCACGTGTACTTCAAAGGGCTTTGCCTCCTGCAAACACAAAGGAACCTGACACCAGGCATTTCTTTCCTTTTGTCACCCCAGACAGTTTGGAGTCTTGACAGGGGAAGGGGAAGAACTTTCCAGATGTGGGGGTAGGACAAGAGTCCCCCCACAAAAAGGCTGGTACCAGGTATAAATATTGGACCTCCTGAGGCACTCTTCAGAACACTCCTGGACCTTTGGAAGATTCAGTAGAAGGACTGCCCTGCTACCAGAGGACTACCTTGCTGCTTGAAGGACTGCCTTGCTGTCTGAGAATGGAAATCAGACCAGGCTACCCAGAGTGAATCTAAGAGACAGTTGGCTGATCTCCTGTGTGAGCTACAGGGACAAAACAAACTTCAGAGTTCTCCCTGCTATTGCCCAGCTAATCTACTGCAGCTTGACTTGCAACTGGATCTGCCTGAGACCTGCTGCTGGCTTTTGCTGGAGTGAGTGCTGATCCCCAAGAGGTGCCCCCCCAGGCCCTGGACCCTTGGCTGGCATCAGAGAAGGTGTTATATCCCGCAAAGATGCCCTATTCCGTTCGTACATGCCCTAAAATGGACGTATTCATATTTACCCTAATATGGTCATATTCGTACTTGCCCAATTATGGTCATGGCCGCATATGCCCAATTATGGTCACAACTGTACATGTCCTATTATAGTATGATTCCTTATATAGGCATGATCTGTCACCTACATTGGTCCCAGCTAGTACACAACGAGCTCTAAGGGCTGAACGTTATCTATCCTGTGGTTTTGAATGCAGCAGGGTTCTTCCAAACACAGGCCCACACTGTACTCAATAATTATGCATGGCTTTCTAAGAATACACCGCCGGCATAATATGTATGTACAAAGTTCACCCCTGACGTCTTCCTCATGTCCAATACAACCCATACTGAGGACCGAGACTCTTTAGGGTATAAATACACCACATCTTGCCCCGGTAAGGCAGAGGGAACCGAGACTTCCATGCTGACACACTGACCAGAGACGCTGAGGCTCCTGCATGCAGTCGCTCAAGCTGACAGTGGTCTGACACGACCCGGACGGGGTGTCCAACTCGAGACCAGGACGGGGTCCCACACTCTCTCTATTCAGGTATGGGGGTTCGACTAAATCCTAGGAGGATTCTTGGCTCTTAGCTTCTAAGACCTACACACATATGCTAGGTACATACAGGTACATCTAGGTAGGCATCGTAGGAGTACGCACACTGTGCATAATGCTTTTATATTCATGTATGTATCCATGATTATTGCAATATGGTAGAACTGTTCTATCCCTTTGCTTTTATCGTACTGCTGATAATATATCTCTGCTATTGCCTGCTGGTCTCTGCAGCACATATATTTTACACCAGAATAACAACTGTTCAATAAATACTTATTGAAATGCCCGACTGTTTATTCTGTGTAACTCTCTGAGACAAACCGAATAAGTGAGCACGAGTGACTGAGCGAAAGGTAGTACATTGTTTCCACGATCTTGAGGGAATCAGGGTTGTCATGTTCTAAGGTTGCCAGAAACTAATCTCTCCCCGATAAGAGGAGACACTCGTGGCACTGCGAGCTAGCTAATGCAAACCAGGCTAACATATACGGTGGGGATGCACGGAGTCAGTCTGCCACCAAGCCCGCAGTATATGTTATCCAAACGCGCAGGTCCTGCAGCGGTACTATAGGAGCTACACGACATGGCGCCGCCAACGTTGGTTGGGTACCTATTTAACAGTAGAATCTGAGTAGTTCAGTCGTGCTATTCTCAGAGAACCTACTCACAAAACCCCAGAGACGTCTGGAGTGGGTGGGCACAAAATCCGCCGCAGCTGAGTAGTACCAGAATACTATTTATTGGCTGTTGGTTATTCAAGCTTGAAGGATATTTAGTTCCTACAATTGTGCACCTACACCTTATTTTAAGAACTCTTTAATCTCCCTTCTTCCAATTAAAAATGGTGGAAGAAACAAGCGCAACAGGGAGAGTTACAACAAACCTCTTAGGTTTAGTAGAAGACCCTGAAAAAGCAATACAAATTGCACCAAATTTCAGAAGGGCAGTCACCATAAAATTTCTAGAACATGGCTTAAGAGCCAGGGGTGGTACAGTAATTTTCCTGATTCAGGCACACGAATCCAATAAAACAGAGGTGTTCTATTCTTGGGTTACAATCCCAGCAGCGAATCCAATTACAAATGTATTTCACTACTACCTAGAAGGTGAAACACCAACGGACTATACTCCTTTTGAGGAAGAAGAGGTCCCGCTCACTTACCAGGAGCATAATTACTGGTTTAAAGGCGCCCTACCCCACGTACATGGAAGAGCAAGATTAGGCCCGCTCGGAGGAGCAGGAGCCACATGGCCCATACTAGTGGCATACACACCGCATCCTGACATTAACACAATGACACAGCCAGACTTACTCGTACAACACAGAGATTTAATTAAAATCTACAGAAACCTCACACAATTTGTGATGAGGACTTTAACAGTTCAGCCTGCACCAGTTGCAGCACAAGACAATCCAGTCCAAGGTACAGTTAATAAAATTACTCCACAAACATTACATGCAGTAATGGGCAAAATGCCAGCAAAACGCGAACAAATCCCATTCTGGATAGCTCAGAAAATAACTCAGCTTGAAGCAGTATTCCCGAATACTACAACCAGTGATAAACACAGGATTCTAACAATCTGCTTGCCCATGGGTCTTACACCACAAGTAGAGGACTGCACCTCTTGGGGTTCAGTCTTTGCTGCCATATATACCAGAACACATGGTATCCCGTCCTTAGCAGTAGTACCTGACGTTTTGAGACAGATACAAAATGAGTACGGAGCAGAACCTGCCCTTAACTTAGGGATGAAGTTACTAAATAACTTTGACCAGGTCTCAGCCATAATACTAGCTAACATTAAGGGGGAAGCAGCTTCAGTGGCGATCCGCCAACGCCTAAGGGAGTTCAGTCCAGACGACCAACAACACGAACTACCCAAAATAATTGAAACTGCATATGCAGAACTAGGCAGAGACAGTTTGGGTGGGAAAGCATTAAAACCACAACTGGGCAGTCCTGAAAAGGACACTACAAAGCAGACACCTACTTCTTCTGAAAAGAAGTGGGAAAATAAAAAACAACAAAGGTCTAAAGACACCAGATCTCAGTCCAGAGGTAGGTCTCCTCAACAGGAGCCCTCTGAAAAGAGGTATAACCTCAGGAATAGGGATAACATTAAAAAACCTGACAGGTATCAGGATACTGATACTCGTTCCTCTCGTTCCTTTCAGGGTTCATCAAGAAACTCCGAGAGGGAAGGACGGTCAGAACACAGACAAGAGGAGCGTACAAAGTCCAGAGAACGCAACGTGCTGCGGACTACGCCCCTAAAAAAGAGGATGAAAAAAAATCAAAACCTCAGTTCAAAAAGAAGAAGGTAGCAGGTCTCAAGATCAGACATGCCCAGAATTCTGAGGACACACCTTCTGAACGGGGAGTGGGCTCTGATGATGCTAGACAGCGCGGCAGAAGTAACGATAGCTCGCCAGAACCTGAAGGAATTTCTGGTGACAGCGGAGTTCAGTGAGTATATCACGGTGGAAACACCTGATACTCGGGTAAGTGTCCCACATAAGTTACATGAGATAACACTCCGGATGGAGGGGGACAAGCCCAGAAAAGTTAAAACTCTCTTTTGGAAAAATCTGTCATCTGGGTATGACATTCTATTAGCAGAACAAGACTGGCCGCCAGCATTCGTCATGGAGTGCCCTAGGGGAGAAACGATAATTTTTCCAGCCGTTTCCGACCTCGTTCCCATTCCCCTAAAACATGCATATGCGCAGGAGTGGGCGGTTGCCCTAGCTCCAGCATTGTATAAAAATCATGCTGGTTGGGATGAGGATTCAACCCACCACGTGATCCCGTTAAAAGTTTCCCCAAATGCTCAAAGACAATACCCTATAAAGCAGGAAGCTAAAAAACAAGTCAGGGAGATTCTAGATCAACTTGAATATCAGGGGGTGATAGAAAATTGCACTTCACCTATGAACAATCCTTTGTTCCCCGTAGCCAAACCTGACAACATATATCGTCTAGTTTTAGATTACAGACATTTAAACACTTGCACAAAGACATTTGCAGTTCAAAATGCACACAGTGCCGCATTAATGAATAACATTGTGCAGAAAAAATACAAAACAACACTTGATATCTCAAATGGATTTTTCTGCCAAAATATAGCGGCTGAAAGCAGGTATCTGACCGCATTCAGTGCGTTAGGGTCCCAACGGCAATTCTGCCAACTCCCCCAAGGGTATAAGAATAGCCCGGGGTTGTTTTCAGCAAGGGTAACAGAGTTACTCCAAAATTTGGATGAAGAAGCATTGTCCTATGTGGATGATATTTATCTGACGGACGATGATTTAAAGAGGCACTTGACCAGGGTGAGCACCATTATTATGGGATTCGCCTCTGAGGGCTATAAATTTAATTTCAAAAAATCAAAAATTGCCCACCTCAATGTCTTGTTTTTAGGATACGAGCTGTCAAGTGAGGGAAAAAGCCTAGCAGCAAACTTTTTAGAAAAGTGTGTGCTGCTCCAACCTCCAAAATCATTAAAGAATTTACAATCAATTCTGGGATTCCTAAATTTTGGTCGAACATACATTTTGGATTACGCAGAAAGGGTAAAACCTTTCTACGACTTAATGAAGCCTGACTTTTCAGTCAGACAATGGACACAGGAACACACAAATATCCTGTATTCCCTACAGGAAGACATGATAGCTTCTAAACAGTTACAGACACGCGTAAACGCACAGAGCTCATAGCAGGTCAATGCGGGTACACTTATTTAACTTTTAATGAAGGTGAAACAGTACCAATTGCATACAAATCACACCTGTATACAAACGCAGAAATGCGTTTCACTTCAACAAAAAAAATCCTGACAGCAGTGCAGACCGCTGTAGCAAGAGAAAGAGCTCTGGCTCAGGGAGAACGCATAATTGTCGTGACCCCAGTACCAGCTTTAGAAGCTGTTACGAAAGCTAGCATTCCAAATGCGAAAGCCTTACATCCGAGATGGATACAGTGGGCTAATTCTCTTACTGCAACGGATGTTGAATACAGATTTGATCCAAGTTTAAAAACACAGGCATTTTTGCAATACGAACAAGAATATCCTCTACCAAATGAAATTTTGCCTCTAGATCAGTATGAATACATTATTTACACTGACGGTTCTGCTCAACCGGCCATAGGGAGTAAGCAAGCTTACAGTGTGGCGTGTGCGATTGTTAAAGGTTGCATGCACGATGGAAAGTTCCATCCGAGTTGCACTAAAACGCAATCTCTAGGAGACTGCACGGCTCAGTTGGCAGAACTCAAAGCACTAATAATGGCACTTATAAATACGGATCACGAATTCCCCACACTTATTGTGTGTGATTCCTTTTACTGTGTACAGTCGTACAATGAATATCTACATCATTGGGAACAAAACGGGTTCAAAGATGCAAAAGGTGGCACAATTAAGCATAAAATGCTATGGGAACAGGTAGTGGAGCTGAGAAACGAACTACCAAGGGCTCACGTGATACATACACTGAGTCATCAGCGTGATGGCGTTCACGTTGAAGGGAATTCATTGGCTGATGAAGCCGCAAAGGGGGCTGTTCGCACAGCCGCCGTAGCTGCAGTTACTCATTCAAAGACGAGGGTAGACGGCGAGATAATGGTAGCTGTCAATGCTTCACGCAAAGGCAGCACAGCAGTACCAAAAAATTTCCACTCAAGTACTCCTACAAGTTAGATGCACAAAACATTCCATATGCTCAGATTCCTGGAGTGGGGGATAGAGTAATACCAAATATGGATCGTAGGCTAGGCTTAATTGTGGCAGCACACGAAGGGACAGGTTCTGTGCATTTGGGACTTGATGCAACTGCTTCTTTATTGAAGCAACGCTACTGGTGGCCTGTAATGAGAAGGCAGATAAGAGACTATGTCTGGAACTGCAACATCTGTAAGCAGATGCAAGGGTCCACCACGAGACGTCCAGTACAGATACCATTATTAGACAGCATCAGGTTGTCTGTCCGTGGGCGCCCAGCTCAGGTGTCCTATGGGTTTGGCCTCAGCGCTCGGCTGATGCTCGAACTGTTATAAAAGATTTGCGAGTCTTTATCGGCACATACGCAGTTGGCACGTTACATTCTGACCGCTGTCCGGCGTTTAGCTCTCGGGCTTACAAAGAGGCCATGGAAGGAATGGCCGTAGCATTGCGGTACTCCTCTCCGTATCATCCCGAGGGAAATTCTGTTGTGGAGAGGAAAAACTGAGACTTAAAGCAATCTTTAACAGCTAGGGTATTAGGAAAGGGCGGTAGATGGGTCGATCACCTTTATCACCTTTTTTTTTTTTTTATATATGGGGTACAGCGCACGCTCAATAATCAGCCAAGAAGCTCTCTAGGAGGTGTCACTCCTTACGAGGGCCTATTTGGGACAAGAATGTGGGTACCTGATCTTGATTGTGAAGGCACAGTGGAGGATGAAAAACCATTTGATATCCATGATCGTTTTGCTGTTTTACAGGATCTAAATGAATCCAGAACACAACAAAGTAACGTGCTCCAGAAACAGGCGGCCACTGAGGAAGTCAAGGCAGTAACGGCAAGACCTATCTGGATCCCAAAACTCTGGGATCTAGTCAGAGAAAAGATTGCTGACAAGAAAGAATTTGGGCCATCCTACAGAAAGCCTGTACCAGTCCTAGCAATCCACGGCACAAGAACTGTACTTCTGCCGCCTCTTGCCGGAAAAAAAAAGAAAAGATTTGTCTCAATCGACTTAATCAAACCACACTATATAGCCGATATTAAACAGTAGGCCTCGTGGACTCCACAGTAGCAGACGCCCACCTCTCGCTACAATCCAAGAAGTCCAAACAGAAAGACTCATCACGTTTGAAGAGCCACCTGTACGGAATGAAGGACTAAGCAACAATGCTATGGAACTCGTTCCACTTCATCAAGAAATTCATCTTCAAAATGAAAATCAACTTAACAACCAAGTTGTAATCAGACCTAATACAGACATCTATGTCAATGTGCCTCGACAAGAGAACACAGCGATTTCAACAAATCCCGATGCAATTCCAACAATTGATCGAAATGCTTCTGGCTATTTCATGAACTTTGATACGTTTTCACTAGATCCAAGCGAGCCGGAAACAACGCCAGCCAAAAAATCACTCCAACAGAAACTCAATGACTTTTTGAACTTTTTTAGAAAGACTTACCTGGTGTCACCTTGGATAGAACTATGGTATATCACTGGGATTTTATTTTTCATTTTCTGGCTAGGTTTAATAATAACTTTTAGTATGCTTATTAATGGACGATACCGCCAGCCAAGCTCTACAGCCCAAAGAGTCAATTTGATTTTGAAACCACACCAGTCTTCACATCGTGAACCAAGAGACTTGTCTTCAGTGAACATTACAGCAGTTCCTATACCGGACGATATAGTATGGGATAAGGTTGATTATGATATATTAGGTCCGACTGAGCTTTTAAAGCTAAAACATGTATTTAAAATTTCTTTAAGTGATTTCATTACCTCCAGTGCATAGTCTGATGATTGGGACACTGAAACTGTAAATGCTATGATGTCTGATTTAGAAAAACAGCTGCATTTCCGAACAATGCAATGTTAGAATGTACTTCAGACTATGATACATTGTACTGTTACCAGCATTTTGGTGATCATTTCTTACACAAATCTATAACACCAAGAAATGTATTTGAATACCACCAGTGGGAACACTGCCCAACACCTCCAAAAGGTAGTCCACAAGCATTTGCACAGAAATTCACATACTTCTCAGGGTTTAACACATCCGACCCGAAGTCATTTTATTATCAAGTGGAGAAAAATTCAGCTCAGAAAATTATGTTAACAAACACCAAACATATTTACTCTGCATCCTTTTTAACAAGTTGTCTACACAGGGTTTCGACCTATGGAAGGACACTATAGATTTAAAATCAATCTGGGGTTCTAGGGACTGGCAAGTCCAGGGAATAGAAGCACTTTTTAGAGCATGCATCATTCCGCAGCAGATTTTATTTCTGAATGAAACTGTGCAACAGACATCCTGTCTTGGATTAGCCGAAGGCAAGGAAATGAACACACCGGGGTTTCCGACACCATCGCAGATGGGTGGGGGGCAGAATTCAACTACACAAGGGGTAGGATTAGATGACATTTTCCAGTACAACAGATCAGATCCTAATTGGACAGAATGGCTGGTTTGGCCCATTGACACAAACAAATGTCAACAGAGATTTATGAATACAACCAGAGGGTTTAGTATCCATAGGCCAGACCCACGCTACGTACAAAGACAACACCCAGGGGGTAGTGACATCCTATAGTGTTGGGAAGATGTGCCTTGATTGGCTAGAGACCTCGACGCTCACAGAAGTAAAGCACCACTTGACCTTACTCACATCTGACATGGAGCTTAGAGATTTTCTACTAAGCCCCAGGAAACAACGTCAGAAACGTTTCATATATGCAGGCCTTTATGCCTACTATAATGAAAACTGGAAAATATCCCAACAAGAGGCCGCAGAAAGGATACGGGAATTAGACCGTATTAACTTAGAAAAAGCATTAGCTGTAGTGGATAATGGGTTAACAACTTTGCCCTCCAGGATTTACTCCTTAGGCAACATTGTGTCCTCGGCAATCTACATATTAGAACAAGTTCTGGCCTTGTTACAACACGGGCAATCTCAGCTACGTTCTATTATGATGTTAAGCTGGACGCTGCAATCTTTGCGTGCAGGCTATGTGCCATGACGTTTTATAAACACCACGTCTCTGTTTTCAGAATACAATCTAACTGATAAACAGACAGAAATGGCACAAAGGGGAGCCAAATATACAATGCTGCGTATTGAGAAACTGGAAAGGTTACCATTCACTGTAGCCGAATCACCATCAACAGAATGGCTCATTCATGGCCAAATCACTCTGCCGGTCACTACGTTTCAGTTTCAATATTGCCTTGTGCAAAGGCAGGCAGGCAAATATGTAAAAATGGGTAAGGGATACATCAAGGAAACTTGGGAGTTACCATATAGATACCGATGCCGGAATGGGGATCGAGAAGTGTATCTGAGTGGTACAAACTGCAAGAACACTTTGAGCGGTTCTCTCATGTGTCAGGATATTTCTCTACACAGAGCCTGCAATGGTTCAGTGGCAAACTTATCTTGTCACATGTCAGGGACCCCAGCGGCCATGATCACGCCGGTTTTCCAGCTGCTCTCGAATGGGAGTTACTTAATGCTAAATGATCAATGTTGTTGTGGGATGCTTCCGGGCGTCACATATCTAGTAACTGTTAACTCCAGGGTTACTTGCTGTATGTAAGTATTGTTTCCGCCACTGAACACAGTCAGGGAGGCGCGGCTATGGCCTTCGCTGAATGTTTCTTTTATACAGTTTGATACTCTGAGCAGATTGAAAGCCATGCTTTTACAGCAACCCGTGCCCTTAACCTCCACTCGAGAAACCTATGAACTTCAAGTTGCAAGGACCTCGACTGAGATACAGGCACTCATACGTACACACTGCCCCATTCATTTCGCAGAAATGATGGGACGTATCTTCAATATGTCTGATACGAGCGGAATTGTACACCTATTTAAGACCATAGGGTCCGGACTGTTAAGCACCTTTCAGACAGTCCTCGGAGTAATCCCAAATTTTATACACTCTGTATTGGGAAGCATATTTGGAGGATTCCCGCTCATCCTGTTCCTAATTGCAGGAATCCTGATTGTCACATTGCTGCTACGCAATGGACGGCCCACTTCCCGAGGGAATGGTGAACACGCTCCTGGAGCGAAAATACCGTGAACGCATGGTACAACTTCTGGGCATTTCTTGCCTGCGAGAACTCAATGCCTCCTGGTTTCTATCATTTAGACCAGTCTGGATAGACTGCATCTTACCTGTGCTTCGATGCCTGTTCTGCGGAGAAGAATGCACGTTGGATCTTTGTCTAACTTTTCCATCAGATGCGCCTCCAGACACGGATGCAATGCTGGACCCCGTAAAGACCCACGCTCTGCGTTGTCCTCAACGGCTTACGATTCTGATGAATGCATTCCTGGAGAATCCACAGGTGCCGTTTGCTCCTGCTGGGTTAGGTGACTCCTCCACAGGCACCCAGGTTACAACTGCCGCATCACCGACTGTTGACAGTACTACATTCCATCTATGTGCGATTGACGTTCTCTGTGAGGCGTTGGATTTGTCATCTACAGCAGCTGACACCGATAATATTGAGCTTCCCAGCCAGGACGCGTAATCTTGAATTGGCTCATCGTGTCCTGGGAAAGAATTCGGCTTCTTCACTCGTTTCAAAATAAACGATCTAAATTTGGAACATTTTCTTACATTGACACTTTCGCTTGAGAAAAGCATGGCCTTCTCCTGCTTTTGGTAATACAACTTCTATAGAGAGACGATATTGACTTTTAAGTGGCAACTAGAAAAAGCTGAATTTAAAAGTTGAAAGTCCTGAAATTTGGGCTCCTCATGACCACGAATGGGCCAGTTCACCCCAAGACTCTGGCACCTGCGATGACTCCCAGCGTGAAACTCAAGTGAACCCTGCCCTTCGATCAGATGATTGTCTGCAGTGACCGGCAATGCGAAACCTGCACTTCGTGCTACAGCAACAATTGCCTGTGACGACCACCAGTGTGAAGCTACAGCAATGACTATTTGTGATACCAGACTGTCTCTTTGCGTTACAGCAATAACTATTTGCAAAGCCTACCCTGCTGTTCGCGCTACTACGACGACCCTTCGCAGTGCTCAACCTGCTGCTCGCAGGCCCCCTCCTACATGAATGGACTCTTCGCGCCCGTCTTGAGAAGATAACTCTTCAGCAGGACTTACCTGGTCCCTGTATTCGAACCGCGCTCCATCGCCGTCGGCCTGTACTTGCGAATTTCCCCTAGTCTAGGACGACCAGATGACCTTGAGTGGCTCTTTGTGCTGATTAGGCGTTATTTTCACCCAAAACTCAAAAACTGAATATCTCTGGTGCTGCAGTTTGGATTTTTGTCATTCTGGTATCATTTTACGTATTAAACTTTACTGTATTTTACTAAATTGGTTTGGGATTTTTCTTGTGTTCTGATTTCACTTTATCCACCACAACAAGAAAAAAATGAATTTCCCTTTTGTGCTTCACTTGCCTCATACAACATTCTTTAATGGCTCACAACATACCCACATTAGTAGTCCTTTTAAACATTTAATGTTGCCAGTCGCGGTATTCTGTGTCCAGTAACTCTTGATGAGGCTCTATCTGACCTGGAAGTTAACTCTTCATCCTCTAATGGCTGGGGCTGAGTGTTTCAAATCTGTCGCTGGAAGCTATCATCCTTCATTACTGTAGTCTCCACTGCCCCATTCTCCATTTCCTCTATGTTGTACATTTCCTGATGCTCTTGTGTGATGCCTTGCCCCCAAAACCTGACACAGACCAGCTGTAGGCAGGCTTATGCAAATTAGCCTGCAGGGGCTTCAGGCAAGGAAAGTATAATGTTTTAAATGTTATCTGTAATTGAACTGGATTTATAATAAATATTAGAAATAGTGGTTGAACCATCTCTGTTGTTTATTCCATGAAATTCTTACCTGTTTTTAGATATCAAGCACCCTTCCTTGTTGACTGCAAGGTCTACTTAGGGGTGACTTAATTAATATTTAAAAGCAGGGATTCGTCCTGTCAAAAATTGTTATTTTGCCAAGTTCTTGTGTTGACTTAAAAGCAGTCACGCTACACATGTATGCCTGAAGCCACGTTTTTCTTGTCAGCACATACAGTGGGGCCTGGACAGCAGTACCACAGTGCACAGAGTTAAAAAACCAGCAACATCAGTCCACAAAAAAGGGGGTTGACCATGCAAACAGAGGTACTTTCTCACAATACCACATCTACTTGCAGCTAGGTAACCCAGAGCATTGTTGCATGCACTATGCATGGTACAAGTCTAAAGAGGTCCTAAGTTCTCTAGAATGCTAGTTACATTGTGCCAAACACCCTGGTGTCCTGAGCGTTGAACATCCAGGTAGTGATATGGCATCTCAGTCATTCGATGTCTGTATTATGTATCCACAGCTGTGGTAAGACACTGCCAGGATGCCGGAGTCAGATACATATGCCAGACAAGGAAGGCAATGGAGAACTTTATATCTGGGGGAGGCATGTCTTTATGGGCTACTTGAACATGGTTGAAAAAACAAATGAGTGTCTGAATAAGGATGGATGGCTACTTGCTGGAGATATTGGCAAGTTTGACTCGGATGGCTTTTTCTACCTGACTGGCAGAATCAAAGGTAAGTGGCACAAACTTAGTTTATTGGCATGTACTGATGGTCGCAAAATAAATGACAAATGGATCTTGATGAAGCTAGCAGCAGAGAAAAATAGAGTAAATGGATCAGACAGTCTGCCATGGAGGTAGATGCACCACAGAAAGCAGAGACATGTCATAATGGGATTTGGACAAAATATCGGAAACACAAATATCGTTGGATAGAATATCGTGTCAAAAACATCGAGGACCAGTGGTGTAACAAAACGTGAGGAGGCCCCGTGCAAGATATGCTCAAGGGCCCCCCCCCCACACTCACATGAGTAGGGGCTGCGGAAGCCCCCTCCAGTATGGGTAAGCCTGGGGCCCGTCCCACACCGCGGGGGCAGCAGGGGCCTCTGTTACACCCCTGTCGAGGACAAGAATATTGTGTAGGGCATTTTTCACGGGTAAGTAAAGTTTTACTGTATATAACTCCACATATAGGTACCTTGACGATATATATATCTTCAAGCTACGTAGATCTGGAGTTAAAAATATTACATTTATACTCACCTATTTGCACTTTCTTCTCGATATTCTTGTCCTCGATATTTTTGGCACAATATTCTGTCACACGATATTTGTGTTTCCGAAATTCTGTCACTGATCTGTCATAATTTACTTAAACCCATTCAGCATTCAAAGATGGTTGCCAGCCCAGAGCAAGCAAAGTTCTCAAGTAAGACAGAGCCAGAATAGGCAAAGATTCATTTTAAAAGTCATCCTATTTTGAGAGAGACTTGATTTGCTTTAGTTAAACACTGGTAAAGCTATTTGATACACAACACTGTTGGCAAGGCATTTTATGAAAGAAGTGATGCATTATCTAATGTATTGCTCTCTTCCCTATTGCATGCATATATGTGCTGAGAAGACTTGAGTTAATGCACTGGATTGATATATTTACATGATTCTGTGTAAGCCACAGTTAGGCAGCCCTGGAGTAAGCACAACATCTATCTATCTATCTATCTATCTATCTATCTATCTATCTATCTATCTATCTATCTATCTATCTATCTCTATATATAATTTAAGCAAACACAAAACTGAAAAAACGAATGAAACAAAATCACACTTTCTGAGTAAAGTTCTACGTTTATGTCAAGTTTGGTGTAAATCCGTTCAGTGGTTTTGGCTGTAGGAGCGGGCAGAAGTCACCACGCTAAAATAAGGAAAGCACAACTTTATTGACCCTTCTCATACATTTTTCTGTTCCATGGAACTCCACAAATCTAGGCACGCTAGACCTTGGTTGAATACTCTAAAGGCCACATGTGCGACCGTTTTCAGTGGTCGCAAACAGAGATTCAGGCCGTTTGCGACTGCTAAAAAGGGTTGTAGCATGTATCAACCCTATTTTACGAGTTGGTAACCTGTCACAAAATAAGGTTTGCGTGTCCCTATTAAGAAATGGTGTGCCGAGAGCGTCCCTTCCTAATAGCGAGTAGCAGGGGGATGTACCATTGTTTTGCAACCAGAATGTGGTCGCAACACAATCGCAGTTAACCGCCTACTTCAAGTAGGTGGTAAGCCAGTCGCAAATGAGAAGGGTCCCCAGGGGACCCCTTCCCCTATGTGATTGGCAGTGAAATCATTTTTTAAGGGCAGGCAGTGGTCCCAAGGACTGATGCCGACTCCAAAAAAATGTAACTGAAACGTTTAATTTTTGTACGCATCCCGATATCCTTTAAGGAAAACAGGCTGCAATCTAAAAAAAAAAGTTGCTTTAATTAAAAAGGAAAAGATATATGTCTGGATCTAAACTGGAATGACACGGGGGCAAAAAAAATGATGGATTTAGGCCCAGATCGCTGTACCGGGGTGAATGCATGACATTGTTCAGCAGTCTGTCTATCAATTGTTCTTTTTGCATTAATTAAAAAGCAAACACAGACCTGGAGGTCTGCTGTCCCCAGCAGGTCACCTTCCCTGTCTTAATACCCATTCCCAATGGGTCACAAATTGCGACCTGCCTCATGAATATTGATGAGCCAGGTAATTTGCGACCCCATTGGGAATCGCAGAATGTGTCTGAGACATATTAGTACATTTCCTTTTGCGACTCGCAAATTGTCAGTCACTAAAATTTGCAAATTGCGAGTGGCAAAAGGAAATGGTCATACAAGTGGCCCTATGTGAGTGCCAGATTTGGTGCAGATCCGTTGATTGGGGCAAAAATGCCTTTTCACTCTACAGTAAGTGAACTTCATGGACTAAGGGGCCGATTCCGATTCAGGCCGGAAATCTCCCCGACCGAGCCGGACCCGGAGAGATTTCCGACCGAATCGGACTCTAGCAGTCCGACCGAATGAGTACGATGCGCACGCATGCTATCGGACTCGATTCGGTCGGACTCCCATTGAAGTCAATGGGAGCCGGTCGTACAACGCGTACGCGGGCTCCCATTGACTCAATGGGTGCGAGGCGAACGAGGGTGCCCCCTACAGCGGGTTCGCGTCGATGCGGTTCGCGCCACACACGCACAGGTAGGGGGGACCCATGGGTCACCCCTGAGTGCGACTTGCGTGGCTACCCGTACAGGGGGGTCCGACACGGACCCCCAAAGTCCGGCTCCGACAGCTGTTTCGGGCCGGACGGTGCGGGTCGGTCGGACTGCTCAAGGCGCGCATCGTACTTGCCCGGCCGGGGAACGTCTCCATCGCGCAGTGCGAGTCGAGTCCGTGCGAGTCGGTCGGTGCGGTTCAGACCCGTGAACGCGTCGGTCGGCGATTTTGCGTGCGCTCGCATCGTACTCGCTCGGCCGGACGCGTGTTCGAATCGGTCGGGAAAGAGGGCTCCGAATCGGATCCGGTTAAGCCGAATCCGATTCGGTGCGCTACCGGCCGAGATCGGAATCGGCCCCTAAGTTTTGACGATGATGTTGTAGTTGCCATTCTGAAGGCTCCAGTCCTCTTAGGGGATGATGGGAGCAAGCGTCACGTCGTCTGAAAGAAGATTGGGAATCTCTCTCTACCATGAAGAGGAATCGAATCAAGATGGCCCTTCATGGAGCCATAAAAACAAAATATTTAATTGCTAATGTTGCCTCTCATGGCCATTTAGTCACCAATGCACCAAACATTTTTATGCAGAGGTTGGTCCCAGATAGCGTGTAAATGCACGTGGGACTGGCTTATACTTATTTTCAATACATTGCGTCAAAAAATTACACCCATTTTAAATTGGCGCTATCATGGAGAAATGCTTTATTTCTCTTTTCTTTTCTGATTTTGCATGTGTGCTGCACTGTACAGCACACATAAAAAGTGGGAAACATTTTAAAGTTAGTCTGAGCATAGTATTGTGTATTGGAAGGGTATCCTTTCAGTGCAAAACCTATGCTTGACTCAAGGAGACACCCTTGCACTATGGTGTAAAGATGTGTGTGTGGCGCACGGTTGCCCGATTGAGCACCAGCGCTAGGGAGAGGGGAGGCGCGTGCCCTATTTCTGTAAACAGGGTGCTCTCCTGCTCTCTCCTCACGCAACACAGTGCAGCATTTTTGGCTGCTGCGCTGCGTTGCATGAGAATTTAGTGAATATGGTTCTTAGTCTAGAGGAAGTATACCCCTATATTAAGTATTAAGGGGGATTTGGAGCCAATGCTCCAGGTTCCATTCGGGATGAAACAACATCTCAGAAGAAGAAAGGAAGAATGTATGGTGGTACCTCAAGCTCAGAAGAGTGGAGCAGTTATAACAAAATAAAGGGCCCTCCAAAGTTTATGGATACAATACGGGACCTTACCCTTTTCAACAATATCTACAGGTGTGGCCTCTGCAAACTTCTTCCGACCTCCATGACCTGTGGGACATTTTGTACCACCTTTGTTAGGCAGAGGCCTGGGCAGATGGAGAGGAAAGTAGCAAGAAAGAGGACACCACATCAAATGACCTCCAGAGGAACCACAGATGATAACTCGGAGCAAGAGCAAGGATCTGAACAAAACTACTCAATCGTGAATCTCTCTGAAAGAGAGTTATCTGATGATGAAAAAAACCTCATAAGTAAAGGCGTAGGTTTTGTGCCCACACTTCCAGAGAACTCCTTCAGACTTAACTTCTTCAAAAGAATCTGACTTGAGGACTTTTTTAAGGATAAAGTACCGGACATGGATAATACCGACTCTGATTTAAGAAATGCCTCTACATTTTTTACTCCAATAATAGCCATACCAAACGAGGTAATAATAATGTTCGAACAGACTGTGTTGAATGACTTTCAAAATTTTACCATGAAATAACCACACCAGAACATGACCAGAGTGGATAAAAGAGCTATTAAAACATTATTGGAAGATCCAACAATCACTATAATACCTGCGGACAAGGGTGGGGCTATTGTCATCAAATCCACATCTGCTTACAGAAATAAGTGTCTGAGACACCTGGGAGATACTAGATATTATAAGATCATGAAAGAAGACCCAACTTCCCGCCTTAACCAGATGATGCTGAGTGAGCAGGAAATATACAGTTGGATCTCAGAGAGAGAAGCAAGGTTTCTGGTTAATCAACACCCTAGGAACCCTATATTTATTAGGGGTGGACGGCAAACTCCGCTCTGCCAGCAGAGTTCACAGAGGTTTGCCACTCCGCGCTCCAAGCAGAGTGTGGAGTTCAGCAAAAAAAACTCTATCTACCTCCGGCAGAGTGGAGTTTACAGGCGTGCTCGCCGCTCACCACTTTTACCTCACTGTACTCACATCACTATTGTCACAGACAAACTAACCCCCTACTGGGTTTCCTGCTCGATTCTTCTAGCCCCTCCTAAGGTATAAATGATGCCAGCTTCCGCAAATAGCATGATTCAGCTAACCTTGTCTGCAGATGCCTCTACTGTGCAGTGTTATATGAGAAACAGAGCTTACACCTTCCAAGCCGCATACTACATTTTTTCCTCGGTTGCCTCGGGAGCAGAATATGAGGGTCAATACAGTGTGGCAGACACGGTTCCTTAAGGCCTGAATGCTTACATTTTTAACCAGAACCAGAGGTGGCTGATAGAAAGCAGAGCCTGCTGCCTGGAAAGCCTACATCTGATTGAAGGGGTGTACGGTAAATAGGTTTTTCTTCGAGATTCTCTCCATGACTCCTCCGGTATAGGTTTCATATGTTTACGGAGAGCCGGTTCTTGACCTCTCCATAAATCCAATGCCATTTGCGGCTCAGCTACACAGTGGTTCTTCCTCCTTCACTGATGGACAATTCCTAGCGGTCATGGCTTTTTCTGCTGCTCAATTGCTCCATAAAATTAGAATTTTATGACATATCGATGTCTGCAGTCAGATTCCTACGCCATCCCAGGGGAGGCGTAATGGTGGCGCAACAAGGAGAAACACCTTTATTTCTCCTAGTTTGTTGCTCTTTCTATGTGTGCTGAGTTCTGCAGCACTCATTGAAGGAGGAAAACAGCATTAATGATTGTTTATGTGCAGGAAGGTGTCCCTTCCTGCACATAAACAATCATCCCTGCAATGCTGACACCCTTGCACCATGGTGCAAGGGTGCCTGAGTTAGCACTAGGCAGCCATTTGAGCACCAGGGCAGAGGAAAGCACAGGAATGCATCATATTGCTGTAAATAAGACGCATCCCTGCAGATTCCTAATGATGCATCTCAGCGCAGCAAATGGCTTGCGGTGCCACGCTAAATCATTTTCTAGTAAATACAGAGGCAGCTCCTCCACTATGTCGGAGGAGCATTGCCCCACTGCTGAAATGCAGCAGGTAGAAGAAAATAAAATGACAATAAAACTATTTTATTGTCATTTTATTTTTACTTCCAGTCCGCTGAGTTGAGGGCGGGGCCAGGCTGTAGCGTCACAGAGCAAGGGGAGGAGGAGTGGTAGGCACTAAAAGTGTGCATGTCGATTTGACCGGCATTCCATGGCCGGCCAAACTGACTTGCGCACTTGGATATCTCCAGGCTGATCCTTGTAGATATCCTACTGCTTAGGGGCACAGGCTCCCAGACCCTACTGGAGCGCAAAACGTGCCCGCTCTGCCCAATCCTAGCGCTTCTCTCATGCTGGGAGAAGCGCTGGGATTGGGTGGGGTCTGGGAGCCTGTGCCCGTGGGAATTGTAGTGCCGGGATGGGAGAAGGAGCAGTGCGGGAGCAGAAGATGGCGGGGCCGGCAGGTAAGGTAAGTTTATATATATTTTTCCCACCCCCGATTGGCAGCAGCCGCCCCTGAGTAAATATGCCCCTAAGTGTCACCTGAAAATATAGACCTAGAAAAGCCTACAAAGGTAGAAAAGACAGCATGATGTTGAGTCAAATCAGCACCCCACAATTAGGAGGGCTATATGCTGATTCTGTCAACAGTAACATGTACTATTAGGGTCCCAGGCGGCAGCAGGCTCCGGCCTCCCCTTCAGGTGAGATTTGACAGCGCGTAGATTGTTGGTAAATCACAGCATCAGCACTTTATCGGACTTTCTCTCCGATGACGTAGATTGCTACCAGAAGCCAATCAGCTGAGGGAATCCTATGTGTGGGTCTGTATTATTTGGAGGAGCTGCCAAGGAAAACAAGTGTGTGAGTCTGCTTGCACATATTATGAGGCCTCACACATAAGGTGCTAACAGCCGGGACAAGGAAGTTATCATTGCAGATGCTACCAAAGCTGCAGAGAGTCGCTTCATGTCAACACCTGGAATGACCTGCAGATCCCAAACTCGACCTTGAGTCCAGCATAGCTTCAGAGATGCTTGTGTATACACAAGATATTTTGCAGAAGCAACCAGTGGACGCAAAAGTATAGCAACAAAAACGGCCAATGGCTTACAGTGCCTTTTATCATGGTGAGCACAAATGAACTGTACAACAAACAAAAAAATGGCGCAGCCTGGCAGGAACAATTTCCATTCAGAAGCCCTTAGCAAACATAGATCTTGTAAGGCGTGCTTGGGTTTTTAAGCACGCTTGAAATTATTCAAACCTCATGGTGATTGGGACCACTTAATTCTCGTTATGTACAGTACATTCTAGTGTGCCAAGATCCCTTGCTGCAGTAGGACAGGCTACACATAACTGAAGAAACACATATTCTGAGGCACAGCCAGGAGGGGCTGGTGATGTCACATGCACAATGGCCTGCTTCCAAGTGTCCTGAGGCCACGTGTGCATGCAGCAGCTCAGTCAGAGCTAACCTTTACCTCTTATTCTGGTACTTGTATATACTTGCATCCTGCTCCTTGCCCAGAAAATGTTCTTCCATCGCTCTAAGACATCAATTATTCAAGGTGTGAGTAGTTTAGAGAGGTCTGTTGTTTTCTTTGCACTTGGCACTGCATCACCCAAATCTTCAGCAGAGGTCCGTGCAATGTCAGATTTCATTTGCCAGCCAAGACAGGCTGACACTACCCATAAGCCTTTGCTTCAGTGCATGTCACTAATCTCAAAGATTGGGGGCAGATTTACAAGCTCCCTGCACCACCGGTACGTCACTTTTTGTGACGTACTGGTGGTGCATTTTACTGCTCCATATTTACAAGGACAGGAAAAGCCACCCTGCGTGGCTTTTCCTGTCCTTGTAAATATGGCCCTTTTACACGCAGCACTTTGCGTGAAAGGGGCGTTCCATGGGTGGTGCTGTGGGTGTTCCCATGCAACACCCATGCAACCAGACACATTTCCAGATTTACGAGGAATTGTAAATCTGGAAATGCGTGTCAATGCTACGCCTCCCCAGGGGAGGAATAGGGAGGCGCAACGAGGATTTTTTTTTAATTCTCCTCGGTTTTCCTCTTTCAATGCGTGCTGCATTCTACAGCATGCATTGAAAGAGGAAAATGCCTCCTCATGACGCAGGCATCCTTGCACCATGGTGCAACGGTGCCTGCGCCGGCGCATGGCAGCTGTTTGCACGCCGGCGCATGGCAGCTGTTTGTGCACCAGCGCAGGGGAGAGCACAGGAATGCAACATATTATTGTAAATATGTCGCATTCCTGTGCTTTGAAAGTGCCGCAGCGCGGCGCAGCCAAAGGGCTTGCGGTGCCACGCTGCGGCACTTTCTCGTAAATCTGCCCCTGAGTTTTCAGATGTCTACATAAAACGTACTTTAGCCACAGTCATCACTAGGGGTGATCAAGGGGTGTTACAAAATGCACGAGCCTCGTGCTTTCTACTGGGCTCATCTGCTGTGAACCTCATTCACGACCTCATAGCGGGGCTTCTGCAAATCTGTAGCCTCTTACCATGCTCAGGATTTCCTTTTACAGGCACTCTAGTACGTGCACAAGGGTATTTTACAGATATGAAAAATACCACAGCAAGCAGTTATAGATCTGGAAATGACCCTAGAATGGTACTGCAATGCTGCTGCTGAAAAACACACTCATATTTTCTCATTTTAGAAAGAGTAAAATCAAATGGAAGTTGTTCCCTAGGCATGCAGCTTCATGTACAGAATAACAGCGCTGACCCTTCAGCTACCGATGGTCTTCCTTGCTCCCGGCGACCTCCCCACAATGACAGCCACAGAATGACACACACTGCACACACTTCATTTAACAGTTTGTTGAAGGACAAGAAGTCTTACATGTAGACTTCTGCTTCCCTTCCGGTGGCTCCACTGGGGAGGAGTAAGGGCTGTGTATATATTAAATGAAGGAACCCTTGATACAGAACCGGTGCCACAGGTAAGTAACTTGTTCTCCTCTGTCAAGGAATCTTCAGTGATATCTATAAACACTGAATAGAATAACCAGCTCATCCTCACCCCCAAAGCAGGGGCCGAGTCCTACAGAATAGAAGCATGCACACATGTAAATATGGAGACTATGTATAGTCTGTGGCTGAAGTACTTCTGAGATGGCCTTGCAATAAACCAAGCCATAGCATGTCATATTGTTGGCGTGCAGACTCACCTGAGAGGTATCGGGGCGCTAGGAGTAGATGAATGTTTTGCACCCAAATAAGGTACATAATAAGACTGTCTATAAACTGAGACACACGGAGTGGTTCCTGAAGATTCAAACCTTTGATCATTGAGGCAAACGCAGGTCCCTGTCATGGAGGCATTAGCCACAGAGAATTGAGCCCCAGCCAGCCAAGACAAGAAAGAACTGCCCATATCATCTAGAAGTGGATAATTGTTCTGTTTCCTAATTTAGCAAAATTAAAATTCCTTTTAAATGATTCCATTTTTCTTACCAAGGAATGGTGTATTCTCATAGTAAGCAATAATAATTTAGGAATTAAAATCTATTACAGACAACTTGTGGTAAGAGCACCTGCTACAATGGGAGGAATGCTCCTCCCCGTTGCCACATCAAGTGCTGCGTCCTGAAGAGGACAGAGATCTGGATGTAAATGGGAGGCAAAGTGGAGGGCTCATGAAGCCCCAAAGTCCAGGCCGAGGAAGAAGTTATATATCTCGCTGAGAGCGGGTTAGGTACTGGAACTACCTGGGGTTCCCTCAAGTGAAGAGCGGAGGATTGTGGCAATGAAGCCAGCTGCGACGGGGAATCTTGAGAGCTACGTGCAGCTGGGTAGGTCCATGAAAGGGTTCCAATGAAAGCAGCACCTGATTTGACCAGAGTTGATAGAGTGGCGATTAAGTGAGAATTTCTTCTTCAGGTAAGACTCTCTATGAGGGAATTGCAGATAACTCACCAGAAGATTACTGGCCATCCAGAATTTGGCAGCCAGACTCACCCTCACCCTCTGACATAGATCCTATATCACACCACACTTCAGGGCGCTCCTGGCTCCCGGTACAAAGTTCAAACTACTCACTCACATCTTCAAAAAAATACACAACACAGGCCCTGCCTTCCTGAAAAGTCACATCTCTTTTCACAAACCCTCCAGAAACCTCTGCTCTGCTGGACGTCTACTCACGCACATTCCACTTCTTCACAGAAACAGATCTGGAGGACGGGTCTTCTCCTATATCACTCCTAAAGCATGGAACGACCCCACTACATACACACATCAGAGCCTCCTCCTCTCTTCTGAAATTCTGCAAGTAGCTCAAGACCTGGATTTTTTATTAATATAAAGCAAACACAACGAGATGATGGACAGAGCGCTGAAACTTTTCAGACACTCACCGATAGTCACAGATCTGGGTTTAATCCATCATCATTCTTTAGCTCACTTCGCCACCCCAGTTCAGACCCAGCCATATGCAAATCAGTCTTGACCCTGTTTCTCATGGGAGCAGTCTAGCCCGAACTGCCAAGCCAGGTCTTCCCTGGACCGGAAACAAGCATCCTGTGACCGGTTTCGGGGTTTCACCCCTCATCAGCCAGGATAGCTTGAATCCAGTGGCAAAGTGAGCAAGGGACCCACGTCTGGGCATACCCTGCCAACTTAGGGCGAACAAAGCAAACACAAGGAGATGATGGACGGAGCGCTGAAACTTTTCAGACACTCACCCCCAATCATCATTCTTTAGCTCACTTCACCACCCCAGTTCAGACCCAGCCATATGCAAATCATTCTTGACCCTGTTCCTCATGGGAAAAGTCCAGCCTGGACCGGAAACAAGCATCCTGGGACCTGTTTTGGGGTAACACCCCTCATCGGCCAGGCTAGCTTGAATCCAGTGGCAAAGTGAGCAAGGGACCCCTGTCTGGGAATACCCTGCCAACTCAAGGCAAACAAGGAAGCACAAGGAGATGATTGACGGAGCACCGAAACGTTTCAGACACTCACACCGAGTCACAGATCTGGGTTGAATACATCATCGTTCTTTTGCTCACTTCGCCACCCCAGTTCAGACCCAGCCATATGCAAATCAGTCTTGACCCAGTTCCTGATTGGAACAGTCCAGCCCGAACTGCCAAGCCAGGTCTTCCCTGAGCCGGAAACAAGCATCCTGGGACCGGTTTCGGGCTAACAGCCCTCATCAGCCAGGCTAGCTTGAATCCATGGCAAAGTGAGCAAGGGACCCACGTCTGGGCATACCCTGCCAACTTAGGGCAAACAAAGCAAACACAAGGAGATGATGGACGGAGTGCTGAAACTTTACAGACACTCACCGACAGTCACAGATCTGGGTTTAATCCATCATCGTTCTTTAGCTCACTTTGACACCCCAGTTCAGACCCAGCCACTATCCGAGAAAAACAACGCATAAGAGAAAAACATCACATATAGGGAACTCTGTTTGATAGACCACATATATAATGATTGTCCAGGTGTTTTATATAAAATGTATTGGTTTTCATTATTAACATTGAATTTATTTCCTGTTATAAGAATTTCTCTTTATGTTGTATGCTGTGGATGGATGAAAGTGTATGAGAGATAGTATGACTGACACTATAATGAGATATAAACAATTTTTGTAAGCCATATGTAATATAACATATGCTTTGAACAATAAATGTATTAAAGTTGATAATAATTGCTCTCTTGGTCATTGTATATTTTGCCCCAGTCCTGTTAAGATAGACTTGATACTTCATGAATGTATAGTTGCCCAAGAATTTTGTGTACATTTCAGTTTATTGTCCCTGCCTTGGGAACTGTACTCGCTAGCAGGGGAACCCCTTATATTGCATTAGATACTGCAGGATGCCATTCTTTCTGGCTTCAGCAGCTGCTGTTATCCAGCACATAATGGAAAAAAATCTAAAGGGTCTAAATAAAGTATTATTTTTCCAGGATGATATACTGATATTTGGTAAATACATTGAAGAGTATGATGCTAATATGAGGTTAGTTCTACAAAGATTAGAAGAAGCAGGTCTAACGGTCAAATTAAGTAAATGTCAAATTTATGTGACATCCGATAACCGATTCAAGTCACATGATTTCCAAAGATGGCACCAAACCAAAAATGGATCTAGTTATAGCTATAAAAAAACACCATAGACTAACTAAGAAGGAACTTAAATCATTCCTCGGTCTTGCAGAATATTATAACAAATTTGTAAAAAGCTTTGCCAGCATTGTGAATCCTTCTAGAGAAATCTTAAAGGAAGGCAACCATTTTATTTGGAGTGATTCTTGTCAGACTACATTTACCCAAATAAAATCTGATATATGCAAAGCACCTATAGTAGGAAATTTTGATGTTACTAAACTTAACATATTACCAACTGATGCCAGTGCAAAAGGATTGGGGGCTACTTTAAGTCACTGGGTAAATGGCAAGGAAAATGTAATTGTATTTGTATCCATATCTTTTAAAGGTGCAGATATCAACTACTCTGTTGTAGAAAGAGAAGCATTAGCCTGTTATTGGGCAATCATTAATTTCACGTTTTTCTTTGGAATTTTGGATTTGAAGTGAGAACTGATCATAAACCGTTATTTCATGCTTTCACCACAAAAGGGTTTGAGTGCACCACTCCGCGCATCACCAGATGGTCTTTTGGTTTGGAAAGCTTCAATTTTTAATGGATGGTCTAGGTAAAAACCTGAAATTGAAGACCTTAAAACAATGTGGTACTTAAAAACAAAATTAGTGTGCATGATGACACAGTTCTTAGAGGTTCCATAATTGTGCCACCATTAGTGGTACGATAGTAAGATTGTAGATTTAGCCCAGGAGGGGCCTCTTGGTAGACATTTGACGAACAGTGGAGTAGGAGAACAGAATTGGTGGCCAGGCATGGACACTACTGTTGAGTTAAAAGTAAGTGATTGTTGGAAATGTGCATATAGTGGCAAAGTCAAAGTTACACACAAAGTGCATCATTTATGGCATTTTGGCATAGGGGAGCGCGTCAAGGCATCTTGCTGCGCTACCGTACATCAAAGTGAAAGGGCAGGAATGCACTGTATTCAAGCAGTAGGGTGCATTCCTGTCCTTTCCCCCTGCGCTGCCACTGTTTTGGCAGCCTAGCTCCAACTTAGGACCCTTGCACCATGGTGCAAAGCTGCCTCCGTTGCAGGCAGGATTGTTTTTTTGCAGGAAGAGGCACCTTCTTGTACAAAAACAATACTAAGAGGCATTCTCCTCTTTCTATGTGTGCTGCAGACTGCACAGCACATGGAAAGAGGAAAAAACAGGGAGAAATTAACATACTTCTCCTCATTACGCCTCACCTCAGGAGGCGTACAGATTTGACGCTTCCCCAAGGTTACATCATGTTGTAAATCTGGGGCAGCGTCAAATTCCATGGGTGAAAACCCACAGCAACTCCCATGGAACGTCTCCTGGATGCAGAGTAATGTGACACAGCGATTTGTGCTGTGTCATCTTAATCATGATTTATGATGCCATTCAAAGCCACGCATGTACTACTTTACATGGTGTGAAAGGGATGCAGGGCTCTCATAAATAAGCCCCATGGTTCGCATTTCTCCAGTGCTGGAACCAGATAAGCTCTGGTGTAAATTTGCATTGGATATTATTGGACCTATGAAAGATAGATGGCAAATGTATTTTTGTCCTAATTGATTATCATACTCAATGGATAATTACTCACATTGTTTAGAATACCACTACACAAGCATTATTACATACCTTAACTGACATATTTATTGATGAAGCCATTGATGAGATATTAGTAACTGACAATTGAGTGCAATTTACATTCAATATTGTGAAAGAGATTCTCAAGAAAATATCTAATTGTTCACCATAAGACAGCATTATTTTGCCCCAGAGCAAATGGACCTCTAGAAAGAAAATAGACTAATATAAGAATGCTTACGATTGGCAAGAATCAATGGTGTACCAGGAAAAAGACATGTTGTGAGAACACAGAACTGCATTCAATCACAGGGGTTTCTCCTTTAGCATCTCTTAAAGGGAGATATCCTGGTGCCCAATTGGTGGCATCTTGGTTATTGATTGAACAAAAGGTACTTGCTGGCAGAAGCACAATATCGGGCAAAATAAGCAGAAATTAGAAACAATCTACTGCCAAATACATTGCAAGATATGGTGCGCAAAGCAAAGAATGGAAGGTCAGGGATATTGTGCAAATAAATGGGCCTTTTAAACATGATAGGGAATTATCTTCTTACTTTTCACCAAGAAGAACTTTAGAAGTTAGAAGAAATGTGGTGAATTTAGACAATGGACAAAAATGAAGTACGAACAGACCGTGTAGGTTCCATCCAAAAAGGGATTTTGCTAATACAAAAGAAGTGTATGGAACAGGGAGCATTATTAGGAAGTCAGGTAGAATAATGAAACCACCAAAATCGTTGGATGAATGCGATATGTCATAATTACACCGTACTTGTAATATGTGGTATTTCATCCCGTACAGCTCATGATTGGTTTAGTCTACACTTGTACTATTTAGATTGTCTCAGTTACACCACTATGTTCATACTAATGTATATACCATTATTCTGGAATTGCTATATTTATAATTCGCTCAAGATATACAATAGCTATACCTTGTTAATTATTGCATGACTTATATACAGCTTTACTATTTATTGTATTTATTTATTTATTGCACTGTTATTTCCTTTGTTCGTTATTTTTTTTTCATCCATAGGAAAGAGATGTGTTATATTCTATTTGCTTATATTAATAAGTTGGCCTGTTCCACCCTACATGTAAGGTTAATGCCACCCTTAGAACGCTGTGAACCTGGAGTTCTATTTGTGACAGTTGGATGGGTGAGGCTGGGGTGAATAGAACTTGTAAAGCCTATGAATACCTGATGCTGTGTTTCCTAAATCTAACTTTAAAAGACTCACTCAAAGGTTTCTTTCATAACATTTAACAATGAGAAAGCAATCAGACTGAGAAGAATTCAAGGATGTAACTCACTAGAATTTACAAAGAAACTATTAGAGAAAATGCATGATTTACAGACAGTTATTTGGATGGCTCGAACTCATGCACAAGCAAAATAACATGCTGCAAACATGGAACAAGGAAGAATAAAAACAATGGGAAAAGTCCAACAGATTTCTATAAAGAGTAATAAAATTGAAAATGTTGAATGTCAATTCAAAGGCAAAACATTGTGTTATCATTGCGGATTACAGTTTCCACATGTAAATAGTTGTTCAGCTTTAGGGCAACAGTGTAAAGAATGTGGAAAACTAAATCACTTTGCAAATGTTTGTAAATTGTAACATGATGAAAAAGAGAATTTTAAAGGCTTGTACAAAACAAAAAAGAAAATGTTAACCATGTTTAACCAATGGAAAGCTTAGACCATGATTGCACAGAGGAAACTGAGTCTGAGTGATTATACATGATGCATGATAAAAAATAAATCTAATCAAATTTGTCCAATAAAAAGAGAAAACATTGAGAAGACACTATCCCTTGACATAATAGATGGTTCTCAAAAGTTTATATTTGCCCTTGACATCAGCTCAATGTGTAAAATCATGTGTGTCTCTGAATATCATAAAATGCAACAAAAATCACAATTAAATCCTTCAGATGTTTTTCAGTTGGTAGCAAAACATCCTAGTGCTTGTTTTGGGAAATTTGAGGACAATTTGTAACATGGAAACATATTTAATAAGGAAGAAATACATATTCTCAAAGGAGAAGGGGACTGATAGCCATGACTTGTAACATTTTCACAGAGCTTTGGATATTGAAGAAATACCCAGAATTATTCTAAGGATTAGGAAAATTAAAAGAAAAAACAATTAAGCTACATATTAATGAAGCAGTAAAGCCTGTTGCACAACAACACAGAAGAGTTCCAATAAATGTACAGGCAAAAGTACAACTAGAAATAAACTCAATACTATTGTGAGACATTATTGAAACCGCTACTGGACCAATGCCATGGATGTCCCTATAGTAATAGTTAAAAAAAAAACACAAATATTATTAGAATTTGTGCAGACATGTGAATACCTAGCACGGAAATAGAAAGAGAAAGACATCCTGGCCCATATTTAAATGACATCATTAGTAACCTCAATGGAGCTACTATGTTTTCAAAATAAGAATTATATAAGGGATAGCACCAGCTCGAAATTGATGAGCCATTGAGAAATATCACAATGTTTTCTACATATCTTGGGCTGTTTTATTGCAAATGACTGACGTTTGGCATATGTTCAGCAGCAGAAATTGCAGTGTTTGGAAAAACACCAGATTAACATTAACAAGCCATAAATGATGTGTGTCAACAACTTAAAAGAGCTGGTCTCACATCAAATACATACAAATGTGAGGTTAACAAGTGAGAACTAATGTTTAATGGTCATATATTTTCAAAAGAGGAAATGAGACCAGATCCGGTAAAATCTTTGTCTTTGAACTTCATTACCAATCCTAAGGAATGGCAAGTTACTGTTCAAGATATATTAACGACCATGCCACTATTAGTGCTCCACTTATTGACTAGAAAAGGAGGAACATTCAAATGGGATGAATTTGGTGAACCTGCATTCAACGAAATCAAAGAGGGCATATCTTCAGTATCAAATTAAACATATTTTGATCCACAACTAAGTATGGAGTTAGTAGCGGATGCTGGGCCTGTAGGACTAGGTGATATTCTTGTGTAACACAAGCCAGGATGAGAAACTCCTCGATATGTAATTTCACATGTTAGTAAAAGTCTATCTGACAGAGAAAACATATATTCTCAGCCTGAAAAGGAATGTTTAGCTGTGGTATGAGCTTGTGAGTGTTATCACAATTTCTTATATGGCAAACCTTTTGTTATCATAGCGGATCATCAAGAATTAATCCTTATATTTGGAAACCTAAAAATAAAATTGCCCCCTCATATTAAGAGATGAGGAATGAGATTAATGGACTACAATTTTAAAGTTGTACATAAACCAGGAAGGCGAAAAAAACCAGCAGTTTATTTATGTATACATCCACTTGGCATTCAAATAAACCAAGAATCTGAATCTGGGAAAGATATATGTTTCATAAAAATCAGAAATACCTGAAATAATTTCAGAAAACAAGCTGATCAGTGCCCCAGGAAAGGATGAAGCAATTCAAGAAGTAAAAATAATAATAGCATTGAATAAATGGAAGCATATAAATAATGCAACACCGTTTTAATTTTAATCCATGATAAGAAAAAGAGATGTTTTAGCATTCAAAAATATACAAGCTGAGCTAACAGCATTTTCATCAGGTATTCTTTAAGAGGCAATAAATTAATCATACCACTCAGTTTACAAAGACCCTTCAATGATTTAGCTCATGAGAGTCACAGAGGAAAATCAGCAACACCGACTTTTTAATGGGTGAAATGTGGTTTCCAGTGTTTGATAGCAAAGACAAAAAGTAGTAAAAGCATGTCATTTACACCAATATACTGCAAAAGAGAAGAACACAGAAAAAAGTGTATAGTTCTAAATGAACAGATGCAGTATGGTCCAATCTAGCATCAGACTTTTATGGCCCTTTGGATTCTGGAAACTACTTTTTTTCATAATTGATGAGTATTCAGGTTTCCCAGTTGTGAAAGTCGTATCATCACCTTCAGCATCAGTAGAACTTCCTGTACTGGATGATATTTGTTCTACTTGGGGAATAGCAGATGTGTTGAAAACAAATAATGGACCACCGTTCAGTGGAAATGAATTTAGAAACTTCATGAATTACATGGGAGTAACGCACAGAAAAATAACACCAATGTGGCCACTAGTGAATGTAATGGTGGACACTACAGAGAAAGCCATTCAAAGAGCAAAACATGTTGATGGACACTATAAAGAAAGCCATACAAAGAGCAAAACTATCTCAAATCTCTGTAAATCAAGCCCTATGTCAAGAATTACATGATTATAGAAACATTCCACTTGGATCCAGTCCGTGTTTTCCGGAGAGTCTGCAGTCGGCAGTCAGTGCAGCGTGGTGAGGTAGCGGCGCTGAGCCAGCGCTGTACCTGTGCCGGTTCCGGTTCCCCGCAGTTGTCGACGTCGTTCACGAAAAAGGCGAGAGAGACGTTCTGTTCCCGCGGCTCCTGCTCCAGCACCCGCTACCGTTATTTAGGTCTATGTCCCGACCTCTGCCTTCTTTAACGACTGGTGTGGTTGTGGACGGTAGAGCGTACTGCGGATAGCGGCGTTGTGGAGTCGAGGGGGTGCCTGCGGTGGAGCGGCTCTTCCTTGGGCCCCCCTGGTGACTCCTGTGTCCCTCCTTTGGCCTGTGGCTGTGGCCTGAGGGGGGGGACGGTTGTGGTCCACCACCCCCTCTTCTTGACCTCTGCCCTCTGCCCCGCATTCTCCACCCTATTCTCCCGTCCCCTAGCAGCAGCCATTGTAAGGCTGCAAGCAGGGCGGCGGTAGAGGGGGGGCGAGGAGGGGCGAGGAGGAGGCCAGGTGAGGTGAGGGTGAGGTGTGGGGGCCACAGTTGTGATCTGGCAGAGGAGGCAAGACACAGCCGGGACCCTTGGATGCACGGACTCACAGAGGAGCGGCGGATTCAAGACGCCTAGGGGAAAGCGGCAACGTCGAAGGCGTAAGTGGGAAGCCAGTGAAATCCGGAGGAGCGAGTCCGGTCAGTGTCAGTGTTAGTGTCCGCAGAGGAGGTCTGTCCAGAACGGGCATAGCCGGTAACTCAGCTAGAGTATTCTGCTAGATCCTCTAGCCCACTCCAGCCCTCCCCCATCATTCTTCACCAATCAGCCAAAAAAGACTGCCTGGAAAATTACATGTAAATCAGAAATAATAAATACAACAGACATCAGTACCGTCAACACTAGTTTTCTGAGTCTATCACATGAGAAGATCTTGAAGGGCAAAGAAGAAAAAAGAAAGAGGTTAAGTACAAGGAAAAGGACAAGGACAAGGAAATTCTAGGAAATATTAGACGTTCTCATTGCTCGGGACTCTAGAAAAACCGACTATCCAAGAGCCATCTAAGGTGTATTAGGTATCATCAGGTAGGCAGGTTGGCAGGCTCCTAATATAACATAAAACATTTTCTTTCATTCAACTAATAAATCAACAAATCAGCAACTAATAAATTTACCGGAGAGAAAAAAAAAAAACTTTCTCGTAAATAATTTTTAACATCTGTAATACAACACAACAAAGTTACAGTATAATATTATAAAAAGTATAAAACTAAGGGCTCATATTAATCCAATTGATCAGTAAATCAACCATTTAATTAACCTCACTCACTTGTTCTCATCAATCATCAATCATCAATCATCCAACGAACCAACTCGGGCCCGAACCAATTGTCAAGAACCATCAGGAACCGTCAGGCAGTCGTGTGGCCCTCTAAATAAAATTAAAAAAATAATAATAAAAAAGCTCACGGGATGAGATCAGGACGAGTAAGGAAAGCTCCATCAAAACCCTTCAAAAAAGGTGCAAAGAAAATGGACCCATGTGAACCTCTGGTAGATCCCTCAATGGCGTCTTCGCCTCGCCAAATATTGGGAAAGGCAAGGACAGCTTCCGATCCAGGGCCAGTACACGCCCATTTAACCGCAGAGGAACCAACATTTGGCTCTAAAGAACAATTCAAACCTACAAATACTAAGGCTTCATTAAGGGACTATTTTAGGACCATAGTACCGGCGACAGCACGGAAGAAAATAACTAGCACCATGGACAAACAGCTGGCACTCTCTCCGCAGGTATCCTCCCTTGTAGCCTCCGAGCTATTGCCACATCAAATTACGATTCTGCCATTGATTCATGAGGCTGCCGGAGGGCCCAATAACTCTACGCAATCCAGTGCTTTATTAACAACAAAATCTTTGTGCAAAGGCGCCTTAGAATCTCTGGACGTCAGTCACTCACAACAGGTTACCTTTCAACCCCCAGCTCAATACGCAACTCAACTAGAACAAGTTTTTCCCAATGTAATTATTTCTAGAGATGTCGACCTGTCAACTTTTCAACCATTTTCAAACCTAAGCCTGCCTTCTCCATCTGTATTTTATTCTCCAACTGAATCTAAACCTGAAAAGCTACAAAAGAGTCCTAAAGTTCTACTACCACAGGTCATGGCCTATCCGCAAGCCTTTTTCAGCAACTCAGACCAACCAGAGTCGGAATGTTTTTTAGTCAAGGTGGACCAAGGGGATCAAGCTGACCCAACAGTTATCCGAGAAGAGTCAATTAACAACATAATTCATAATTCTTTAGATTTATCATTTTTTAATACTGAACCCGAAAAGTCTGTAAGGCAAGACAGTTCTCCACCGGCCAACCTTAATAACCTATGGTCTCAATTATTAAAAACCTTTCAAACAACGTCAGCTGCACTAACATATCATTCAGACAAGATGGATCTTCAAGTGCATTTACTAAATACACTTGCGGTGTATACCGCTGGGATTGACCAAAAATTGGAGGCACTTAACGCTCTTATCAAAAAAGCCCAATCTCAAACTCAACTGGTGCAATCAGTGTGTTGCTGCTCTCCTATAATTGACTCCTTGTCATCTTTGCCTCAATTTCTTTCTGCAGTCCTAACGGAAATAAAGAAACCAACGGAGTCCAAGCCCCCAGATCTCTCTCCTCAGGTCCTAAGCCGAGCACAGGATGTATCCTATGTGAAAGTTCAAACTAGACCCCTTTCTTTGCACCTCACGGAGAAAGCTGACACTAAATTATTCTCTATTGACCCAACCAAAAATCATAATTCACATCGGCTGTCGAAACGGGAAAAGAAAAGACAACGAAAAAGCCGAAACAAACAAAAAATTGACACTACTATTTCAAATATGAGTAATTCCTCTACAAGCGTCACAGCGCTTCCAGGAAACGCTCCGCCGTTTATTATTTCAAAGGGAGAACGAATGAGCCCGCAATTGATAACGAAGCAGTCGCCCTTACAGACAGAATCTTTACACCAGATTAGTCAGCAGTCAGGGCTACCTCAAGCTATGGGACACTCTCTGCAACCATTAATACAAGCAAAACCCGGATCCACACAACCGCCAATTAAGCAGCCAGCATTGGAAGCAGGGCAACAGAGTCCTGCAACTCTCCAGAAGTCAGCTCAAGAAGTTAGTCTCTCTCATTTTTCTGCTGTCGAGGACAACAAATCAAGTACACAGAGTATAATCACAGATCCTGGTCGTAAAAATCTCACGAATCCAGCAAGCTGTCGTAAGTTGGAGGCTACAAATAAAAGTCAACTTTTAACCTTCCCAATTATCCAGCACAGGGAATCGCCCCTGCCGTTATTTACTATATTTACATCATCAAAAAAGCCTACTAAAGACATATCAAAGCAATCACAGCCATTATCGCTTAATGAGCCCTGTGAGCCTCCAAGCAGCCCTCAAAACACCAAACTGCTGTTTATTCCAGAATTTGTTTCCAGAGGCCCTCATGACATCCTCAATCGAGGGAATATACTTAAACTTTTCAAATCATTACCAGATTTAAGCCACCTACAATCGAGAGATATAATCGCTATCGAATTTATTCCATCTACCGGATATAATACGGGCGAAGCTACGCAAGTAACACTGGTAACTCCGGCAACCCGGGATTTGGTCTTGACGAAAACTGATCAATTTAAATCCTGGGGTATAACAACAATAATACCGTGTGCTCCTCGCTACCCCTCAATACTGGAGATCAATCAGGCATATACTTCCAGCTCTTCTTTAGCCCCCTATTCAGTGCTGAGGTCCGCAAGAGGCAGCTCACCAACAGAAATCCCAGAGCCCGCAACCGACCAGCGAAACTTCGATGGAGCAGATTGGTTATGGCTGCCGGGGGTCTTATCCAGAAACCGGACCGATTGAACCACCATTAATCACGGTCTGACAATATGCTCCTGGAACATCAACGGATTTGGGCAAGAAAAACAATCTGCCGCCGTCTTGGACTTTTTAAAAGAATATGACATTCTTCTTTTACAGGAAACATGGGCAGGAGAAAGTATCCCAATAGTGGGCTTCCTGGAGTTTATGACACCAGCCACCAGGAATTCCAAGTTTGGTAGACCAAGTGGTGGTCTCTCGATTTATGCATCAACAAAATTATCCAAATGCATTAATCAGATTATCTTTGAGGAGGATTGGCTCTCAGGAATAATTGTGGGAAGTTCATGTACGGATCCTCAGCTGCTTATCCTTAATGTTTATATCTCCCCTAGTACCACCAAGAAAAAAGCCAAAATGGATAGCTTGATCAACTCCATCTGTGATTTAATTGGCAAGTATGGCAGTATTCCAAGCATTATTTCAGGGGATTTTAATACCAATCTCTTCTGTAATCCTGCCGATGACACAGGACCGGACCCCACAAGAGTCTCTCCTTACTTCGCATCTCAGTCAATTCCTGTTGGAAATAAATCCTCGATATTGGGCGAATATGTGGTAATGCAGCTCAGCAGTTTAGGATTTACCTTATTAAATGGGCGCTTTCCCTCCGATATCCCGCCCGCATGGACCCGGTCAGTTGGCAGATCCTTCTCGTTTTTGGATTTCGCTTTAGGGAGTAGAGAAATACTGCCCTGGATTAAGAGTTATCAAATCGCACCACAAGGAGAGAGTGACCACCGGGCACAAATAATAACATTATCCACCTGCATTCCACACTATCAAGAACTCGCCCACACACACTCAGGCAGTCATACAGAGGATTTAAAGCGGATAAAGTGGTCAGACACCATGGCCCCTTACCTTATGGAAAAAAGCAGAGCCCTATTACATCAATCCTCAGAGCTAAACACTCATGTTGTGCACGGCTGGACTTCTCTTTCAAATCTCCTTCTTGACGAACTGCCAATTAGGAGGGGCCTGAGACACCAAAATTCTCAATTTTACATCTCAAAAGCCACAAGGAAACTAAGAACTAAGAGGAATCGAGCACTTCGTTTATTAAGAAAGAACCCCAACAATAAAATCAACTTAAATAACTATAAGCAAGCCCAAACAGCTTTCAGAATTTCTATACGAAAGGAAAAACTTGTGGCCTCAGATCAATTCTGGCTGAAGCTTATCTACGAAAGTAAAAATCCCAACCCGAAGCAATTCTGGTCTCTTGTAAATAGGAGCAAACAAAGTACAAGTGGGTATGGCAGCGCAAATATTAGTGAAGCTGTTTGGAGTAAGTTTTTATCTCTTCACTTTGGGGATTCTAATATAAACGAAGCCCGTACTAATTTCTCCAGCCCTGTTAACCGTATGATTTCCCCTTTGGGATTGGAGTGTCCGAGGCGAGCTCATCCTGTACAAATTCCATCTGAAGATCCGCCATACAAGGGATTAACAATAAGGAATGATACTTCACTAGAGCCTATGGTGACTCCTGATGCCTTAAAAATAAGATCTCACGCCTCATAACGAAAGCCAGAGCTGAAGGAGCCCCAGGCCCGAATGGCCTCCCTCAAGCCATGTTCAAATCTGATGTCAGTTTATGGTCTGAATATTTGACCCCTTTGTTTCTCTATTGCAGTTTAAGCAACAAGGTCCCAGAGTCTTGGAGAGGTGCAATCATTCATCCAATTTATAAAAGTGGGAAGAGAAACGAGCCAAAAAATTATCGAATGGTGGCACTTCTTGACGTGGAGTCCAAGTACTATGCAAATATTTTATTGGAGGAGCTACAGGCCTGGGCTGAATCAACTGCGCGCCTTCCTTTTAATCAGACGGGTTTTGTGGCTAACACTGGTACTACAACCAATTTGTTAACGCTAACAGTCCTGATGGAGAAAGCAACAGTCTTACAAATTCAGTTGCACCGTTGCTTTGTAGACTTCAAAGCAGCGTTTGATCGTGTGCCCAGGGGTCTGTTATGGCACAAATTAAAATCATGGGGCATACCCCAGCCTCTTCTCCAAGCAATAATCGAACTCCATACAGAAACGTGGATAAGAATTAAGCTGGGTGACGGCTCCCACGTTTCCAGAAAGATTCGAACTGAAACAGGCGTTAAACAAGGTTGTGTATTGGCTCCACTCCTTTTTAACTTGTTTATATCTGACCTTTATTCAGCTCTTGACAATGTAAACTGCCACCCTCCTCAACTAGATGGGACCCGTATTACCAACCTGCTTTACGCCGATGACTTGGTGTTGTTGAGCCATACAAAAACGGGTCTCCAGAGGTTATTGGATGAATTACTACCGTTTACGATAAGAAACCAACTAGAGCTTAACATGTTAAAAACCAAAACTATATCTTTTGGGAAGCAAAAAGGTCAATAGAAAAGTGGTTCTTTAACAAAACAAAGCTAGAATCAACCCCCAGTTATAAATACCTGGGCATCTTTCTCGACACAAGAGGGACCTTTATTAAACATAGAGAAGCATTGAAAATCAAAGCCCTGTCATTAGAAGTGGCCGCTGCTAAATTAGCAAAAATGCTATTAGGTCCCAGCCTAACTCCTATGTTGAAAGTAATGAAGGCTAAAGTAATCAACTCCCTGACGTATGGGTACGAGATCACTAAGGGCACAACCTGTACATTAATAAATAAGTTAACAACAAAAATGCTTAAAAGAGCATTTCGGATGTCAAAATCTGCCTCGCCAGCCCAAGTGAGACTCGAACTGGGACTTCAAGATCAACATGGAGTGGAGGCAGGTGCATTTCTCAAACTGTGTCACAGACTGCGCCGTGCCCGGGAGGGTTCCCTGGAGGCCCGTCTATGGCAGGAAATACAGAAAAATCAAACCAGCCATAAGTATCGGCAATTCCTGGATCGTAGTTTACAGCTACTAGAAGTAAAAGACCTCTGGGAATCAAATCCCTCACACCTGGTACTAAAGACCGCTATCAAAAAAACTGTTAGATTGTGGTCTTTTCACTCGGACAGGGCAATTCTGTCAAAGAGGAGACACGCTTGGGCTGTGATTGTTAATTTTAAAGTGGGTGTCCAGCCGCTCTATTTATCAAGCACATACGCACTTTTTTGGAAACATAAGTTTTTAGCCTTGAGGATGGGTGATTGGCCCTTTCTGAAGAATCTTCCTGAATGGCGCCGGCCAGGCAGAAACACTGAATGCAGGTTGTGTGGCTATCACTCTGAAACAATGGAACATATCGTCTGTGCATGCCCTGCATTGCTTAAAGCTAGACGGTTACTGCTGCGAGGCCAATGGATCATGTTGGGAGTTCGATCTTGTCGCCAAGCAATAATGTCTGCTCTCAACCCTGACAACACCAAGCTAAACATTGGGCTGACGAAATTTGTTTACAAAGCGTCAAAACTATTGGAAGCTACAATTACATCTAAATCCTCTTCATCACAGTAAGGCGGCTGAGTAAATAGACTCAAGTATTAAATCAGAGACTATAAGAAATCCAGAGTAAAGTCTTTTATCAGAACATTATTAGCCCATAATGGCCTCCCTAATTTTAAGTAATTTCATATTCACAGTTTTAATATTTTTTACATTTTTATTGTTCAATTTAGTCACATTTCAAATTGTAAATGGTTTGCTTCTTTAAACCAATTCAATAAAGAGATTATTATTATTATCACTTGGCTCTACTGAACAATGCGCTTTTAAACTAATGATTGGACAACCTTGACAAACTGATTTACCACATCTTCCAACAATCCCGCCAAGAGAGGTTGATAAAATTGTGAAGAGAGATAAAGAAGGTAAAATAAAAAATTAAATACTATGCAGATCAGAAAAAGAACAATCAAGAAGAAGAATATCCGATTGGAGACTTTGGGGCCGATTACGATTACGACCAAGATCGTCGCTTTTGCTTCCTACCACCTAATTACAATTTAGGGGGTCAGAAGTGAAACTGGCTAGTCATTCTTGCTGGACTCTGACGGGCTCAAGGAGTTCGTCGGTCAGTCGGAGACCGGCCCGTAATCCATATGGTTGTCGTTTTATGCCGTCTGGATTTCGATACTCGTTTTCCCGCAGGCTTTCTATGCGGGGCTTTCTGACACAGAAAGCCTGTCATAAAGCGAGTTTGGGGGGCCTCTAGCAGGGCCCCCTTCTGTTTGTGGCCTCCGGTTGGGGGCCGAGGGGGCACCTATGGTGCCGCCGTTGATCCCTGCACCATGTGGCAGGCACCCTGCTGTGCCTGCCATGCGGTGCAGGATTGAACACAACCTCCCAATTCCCTATGGGAGCTTGTGCGATGGCCGATTTACGGCCTTAGCTCATGCTCTAATAGGGAAATGTGAGTATGCATGTGCGGTCCCATCATAATTAGGCGGTCTGGACCGCTGACCAGAGGTTGGTCGGACCCGTATCCGCGACGGTGTCTCGACATCGTCATATCGTAACATCGTAATGTGTTGGTAAAACAATCATAAATAGGAAAATCACAATCTAGATTTTATTCGTCTCCTTTGAAAAAACAGGAATACATGGATCAGCATTTACAGCACAAGATGATGGCAAAACGGTAAAAAGAAGCAATACATTTTTCAAGAGGAGTCAAACAGCTGAGCAAAGAAAAAACCTAGAACAAAATTTGAAAAAAGATGCGTCCATGTAATAGTTCAAGAAGAAAGTGATAGATGAATTAGAAGATCTACAAGAGTTTTGAAGAAACCACAATATTTAATTGAACATTGTTAATTTGATTGTAACGTATTTATTTGTTCATTTCCTTCCTTCTTTTCCTTCCTTCTTGTTCTTTTTGCAGTTCTTCTCAAATAAAAAAGAGTGAAGGGATGTAACGATGCAGTATGCAGTACCAGTAGAATGTTATTTATAGAATGTTTGGATTGGAAAAGAATTGGCAGTTGTAATTGTAATTGTAATTGTGATTTATAGAGCGCGTTATCGCCTACAGGTCTCTAAGCGCTTATGAGAAGAATCCCAGCCCTTGCAAGTGAGGTGCGAAACTTCATTAAATTACTCCCCGTCAGCATAAAGCACTGTTTTTAGCTTCTTCCTGAACGGAAGCAGAGTGTGTTCCTTACCTACATTCTCCGGCAAGTTGTTCCAGATTTGAGGACTAGATGTTGAAAAGGCTCTTCCTCCTTTGGAGGTCAGTTTAAAGCGAGGGCAAACCAAAATGTTGCCCTCCGAAGACCGCAACATCCTAGCTGGGGTATATTTGACTAAGCGCTCCTTAATGTACCTAGGGGCTTGGCCGTAGACGGCTTTGTGTGCAATGCAGAGGCCCTTAAATTGTATTCTCTGCTTAACCGGAAGCCAGTGCAACCGACGCAGGAGGGGGGTGGCATGGGTTCGCCTGGGGACTCTAAAAATTAATCTGGCGGCATCATTCATGACGACCTGTAGTCTGGCCAGCAAATTTCTCGGGAGACCAATCTATAGGGAGTTGCCATAATCCAGTCGTGACAATATCAAAGCTGATACTGCCGTTCTAAGCGTGTTGAAAGTGAGAAGTGGGGCCAGTTTTCGCAGCTGTCTCAGGAGGCTGAAAGAAGCAGAGTGTTTGTAGAAAAATAAATATTTCATCTAGTTGGATCCGCATGTTTATATTTATTAGAGACACTACAAAAGTAAGACAGAGGGGGTTCATGTTCTTTTCTTCTATGCAGCATATTCTTAAAGTTATCTGAGGAATGACTAACATATGTCTTGATTAATTGCAGAAATCGTCATCACATCAGGAGGTGAAAATGTTCCCCCGGTGCCCATCGAGAATGCCCTGAAGGAGGAAGTGCCCATCATTAGTAATGCTGTGTTAATCGGAGACAAGAAGAAGTTCCTATCCATGCTGATCACACTGAAGGTAAGAGGGGAGTTATCAGCCATGTCAGTCACTCTGAAGGCAAGAGTGTGTAGCATTGTAAATTATAGGACTGACAAATATTCAGTGAGATGGCTTACCTATGTTTCATATATCTTAAGATCTTATTACAATAACTACTGATAGAGAAAGGGATAGACAGGGTAGTTATAATTAGGTCAGCGTTTCCATAGGAAATGTGATTTATGTGTTGCTAATAACTTTGGCACCGTTTGACGAATCTCAATGAACCTTTTCGGAAAAAGTGTTTTGTTCTTGCAGGTTTGTGCATGGATAGTTTCGGGGTGATCGATCTATCAGGGCCTGAGAAAACAGAGGGGTCCCAAAATGCAAAACCCCCATGCATTTTCCATAGACTTCTTTTGGCAGGGCTACAGCAAAACCTGCCGAATGGAATTACACCAAATTTGGCAGGAAGCTAGATCTTGGTCCGCAGGTTGTGATTTTTGTGCTTTGGTGTGAATCAGTTCAGTAGTTTTTTTAGAAATTAAGGTTAAAAAATATTTGTATATCTGGACAGTTGAATTCAAGAATAATTATGGAATATTGAACCTATGTCCTTGAAAATATATATATATATATATATATATATATATATATATATATATATATATATGTGTGTATATATATATATATATATATATGCAAAAAGAAGCAGAGAACTCTGGGTAGTTCTCAAGTTTAGGTGGAAAGCAGCTCCTGTATAAAGCACTCTCAACACCAGCGACACTCTAGATCTGCTCACCTCAAAAGTCTTTAAGCATAGGATTAGCACAGTGCCATCCACGCCGAGATAGAAAGGGACAAAGTCTTTTGCCATTTCTACAGCAAAGTCTTTAAGCATAGGATTAGAACAGTGCTGTCCATGCCGAGCTGCAAAATGACAAAAGCCAATTACCACTCCAGGGACAGTATTACAGCTTTGAATTGGTACAATACCAACCAAGCCAACGTGAAATGAGTAAAAGCAACCCCCGACACAGTGTTTCGCTCTATTAGAGCTCTTCAGAGAGGTATAGCTTTGTCCAGACACAAGGCAGCACCCAGTATAAGTGAAGACAATACCCTTTCAGGCATAGAGTGACGCATAAATTACGCAAAAAAGAAGCATAGAACTCTGGGTAGTTCTCAAGTTTAGGTGAAAAGCAGCTCCTGTATAAAGCACTCTCAACACCAGCGACACTCTAGATCTGCTCACCTCAAATGTCTGCTTTTCTATCAAAGTCTTTAAGCATAGGATTAGCACAGTGCCATCCACGCCGAGTTAGAAAGGGACAACGTCTTTGGCCCTTTCTACAGCAAAGTCTTTATTTAAGGACTAGCACAGTGCTTTCCATGTCGAGCTGCAAAATGACAAAAGCCAATTACCACTCCAGGCACAGTATTACAGCTTTGAATTGGTAAAATACCAACCAAGCCAACCTGAAATGAGTAAAAGCAACCCCTGACACAGTGTTTCGCCCTTCTTAGAGCTCTTTAGAGAGGTATAGCTTTGTCCAGACACAAGGGAGCACCCAGTATAAGTCAAAACAATACCCTTTCAGGCATAGAGTGACACATAAATTATGCAAAAAAGAAGCAGAGAACTCTGGGTAGTTCTCAAGTTTAGGTGGAAAGCAGCTCCTGCATAAAGCACTCTCAACACCAGCGACACTCTAGATCTGCACACCTCAAATGTCTGCTTTTCTATCAAAGTCTTTAAGCATAGGATTAGCACAGTGCCATCCACGCCAAGATAGAAAGGGACAAAGTCTTTTGCCATTTCTACAGCAAAGTCTTTATTTAAGGACTAGCACAGTGCTGTCCATGCTGAGCTGCAAAATGACAAAAGCCAATTACCACTCCAGGCACATTATTACAGCTTTGAATTGGTAAAATACCAACCAAGCCAACCTGAAATGAGTAACCCCTAACACAGTGTTTCGCTCTACTTAGAGCTCTTCAGAGAGGTGTAGCTTTGTCCAGACACAAGGGAGCACCCAGTATAAGTCAAAACAATACCCTTTCAGGCATAGAGTGACGCATAAATTATGCAAAAAAGAAGCAGAGAACTCTGGGTAGTTCTCAAGTTTAGGTGGAAAGCAGCTCCTGTATAAAGCACTCTCAACACCAGCGACACTCTAGATCTGCTCACCTCAATATATATATATTTATATATATACACATACATATAAACATCTCCACGGTGAATCCACACAATACAAAAGGATTCTCGAGCCACTCCGGTAAGGGGGGTAAACTTGTTTATTCAGCAGCACAAAAGATGCGTTTCGACCACAGATGTGGTCTTGATATATATATATGTGTAAAGAACACAATCCTGGTTCACCACACATCTGGCGAAAGTCATGTACGGACCACAGCGTTGTTTTGAATAAGTTTGCAGTGCTTTATTGCAGAAACAGACAGTGAGCATCCATTATTGACGACAAGTGCCCAGCATGACGCGTTTCGACCGCGTTTCCACGGTCTTGATCACATCCTTGAGTAACAGTGTTAAACCACTCCCCTGAGCAATAGACCAAGATAAAAGACTTGACATGACTATAATATTAGTTATTCGTCTGCACTGAATAAAACTTTCTATAAATATGAACAAGTGTTAATTCATAAAAACTGTATAACCAGGGTAATAAGCACACAATAAATACCAATGCATTATCAATTTAACCAAGTGGTAAAATGTGTCACTCCCTGGAAATACACAACAGTTATACCTGATAACAGTTCTCAGTGCACATTATCTCAGAATTGTCAAGTACTCATGTACTACTATTGCACGAACCAAATAAAGTGAAATGTGATAAAGTGCAAGTGCAAATATTGTGCAAATTACAAGAATGTGCAAAAATACTAAATGACATTTAAAAATGCTGCGAAGCCTGCAGATAAAGTGCAAGTGCACTATAAATATATGATTGAGTGCAAATGGAAGGATGTCCCCAACCATAACAACAGTACATGAGATACCATGGATTAAAAACCAGGTAAAAGGCAACATTTATAACCATGTTAAAAACCAGGTTAAAAGAACCAGGTTAAAAACAGGTTAAAAAACAGTTACGAGTAAACAGGGCCCATAGGTAGCCAGGTTATAGAAAATTATGTAAGTCCTCCCCCATGTTCAAACCATTGGGCATCCGAGTATCTAATTGCAGGATGAACTGGGACTCAAGCTGGCGTAGTTGTTTTTCCCTATTACCACCTCTGATTGATTTAGGCACTGACCCTATTACAAAATAACTCAAGTCATTTAAGTTGTTATTGTGGACAAGTTTTAAGTGTCGAGCAACTGGATAATTGGGATCTGAGTTCACCACTGCGCGGAGGTGTTGCAATATCCTATTAAAGACTTGGAGTTTAGTACTGCCAACATATCTCAATATCTCAATTGACACGTACACTCCAAAATGTACACCGCAAAGTCGGTCCGACAGGTGTAATGACCCTGGATTTTAATGGAATTGGAATCAAATGCTGTGGTGTATTCGGTGGTGTTTTTCCCAAATTTGCAAGCTCGACAGGAGCTACGTTTAAAGAAACCTGACCTTTGAGGTAGCCAAGTTTTAGAAACACTAACCTCAGGGCTGCTTCTCACTAGCGCATCCCTCATTGAGGGAGCGCGTCTGAATGTTAGCGAAGGAAGTTGTGGCAAAATCTGGGACAATGTCATGTCCGACAGCACTATAGGCCAATGTTTGTAAATAATCTTCCTAAATTGGTTCTCCTGGCGACTATAAGTTGTTATTAATCTGACTGAGTCAGGAGGGTCAGTTGCCTTGGCTGGAACAACGGGTATGGGATTAGTGTTTACACTATTGTTCTGAAAACACTCCTCTCTCGTGTGGCTATTAGCCCTGTTCAAAGCTAATTTCAGTTCCTTGGTTTTGTAACCCCGTGTAATGAAACGCTGGAGAGCTTCTGACTGACAACGATTAAGATCTGCCTTAGAGCTGCAAATCCTTCGGATTCTCAAAAACTCCCCATAGGGAATACTCCGAATAAGATGGTTGGGGAGGGAGCTTCTGGCGTGAAGAATCGAATTGCCAGCAGTACTTTTTCTGTGGAGTTTAGTGTGTATAATACTGCCCTCAATGTAAAATTCCACATCCAAAAACTGCACACAAGTGTTACTAATGTGAGCAGTAAAATTCAAATTGAGCATATTGTTATTAATAGCATTGATAAACAGTTCAGCAGATTCCACAGAACCACGCCACACTACACACACGTCATCTATGAATCTCCACCAGTGGAGAACATGGGGGTCATACATAGTATTATGATGGCGCCTGAGGACATGCTCCTCCCACCAGCCAACATAGCACGCATAGCTGGGAGAGAAGCATGCCCCCATCGCCACCCCTCGGAGCTGCTGGTGAACCTCCTTCTTGAATAAGAAATAGTTATTCATAAGACAAGTCTCGATCATCTTTAAAATCATGACATTGTGTTCATACAAATGAATGCTGCGTTTACCCAAAAAGTATCTGACCGCTTCAATTCCATCAGAATGGTGAATGTTTGTATAAAGTGAGTTGATGTCCATAACAATAAAAAGACAATCACTCTCCCACTTGATGGTTTGGATTTTCGATAAAAAATGGCCAGTATCTTTGATGTAAGAAGGGAGACTTTCCACATATTCGTGTAAAAAATAATCAACGTATTTTGACATGGGCTCTAAGAGACTTCTCTGAGCAGATATTATGGGTCTCCCTGGAACCGGTGTTACTTGTTTGTGAACTTTTGGAATAAAGTATAACACTGGAGTTATGGGTTGTTCATTTTTTAAAAAGCAGAATTCATTTTTACTAAGAAGTCCCATGCGTTTCCATTGGGCTAAATCCTTAAAGACCATGTCCTTGACTTGTCTTAGATCACTGAAGGAGGCTTTTCTGTAACATGCAGGATCGTTTAAGTGGCGTAGGGCCTCCTCAAGGTATTGGTCCTTGGGCCACAACACTATATTTCCCCCTTTGTCCGCCTGGTTAACAACTAAATTGTTATCTCTAAGTCTCCGCATGAGATTGGAATATTGAATGTCCACATGTCTTCTTCGCTTGTCACTGCGCATGACGGTTCTATTTAATTTTTTCAGTTCCTCGATGACACAGTCACTGAATACGTCAATTGCATCCTTGGGCATGACTGGGATAAATGTGGAAGGTGGACGAAAGGGGCTATTGATGGGACTGCTGCAACAAATGCCAGCTTCCGATAGTTCAATTTGTGTAGAGCTAGGTGTGGTCTCATCATCTGTGGCCAGTGAACGTAACAGTCTGAGGGTGTCTATATCAGATACTTGTAAGTTGGAAACAGTCATCGTGAATTACCTTATATTTGAACTGCCTTCTGTTGAATTTTTGAGTATGTAGAACTTGAGAAGCTTTAATTTCCAAATGAACTTGAAAACATCCACTCTTGATTGCACATATTTGAAGCTGTTGGCAGGGCAAAAAGAGAGGCCAAGTGAAAGAAGTTGTACTTCCGCAGTTGATAGAACAGTATCAGAGAGATTAATGACGGTATTATCAGTGCAGTTTATTGGTGGAACCCCCTCTTGGTTCTCGCTCCTCTGCCTCTGTTGCTGCCTCCGGAGTTTACGCCTTTGTTTCCTGCGCTGATTCCGCCTTCTCCTTGTTTGTTCCCAGGATTGCACGGCCGCAGGGTCTGACGTCGATCCTGGCGTAAAAAATTCAGCTCCTCAGCTGGTGTAAAATTAGTTGGCAGTTGAGCACATGCGCTGGTGTCCCTACTGTCATCAGAATCATTGCTGCTACACAATGAACTTAGTTCAGAGCTGGAAGCTTCCATGAGCTGGAACTGCAACAGTGGGTATGTTCGTGACCAGCGCTTGTCGTTTGACATTATCAAACTTTTTGGAAAATGTAAACACCCTACCCGTCTCATAATCTCTCTTATCTCTTGCGAATTTGAAGATTTTACGCTCTTTTATGGTGTCTTCATGCTTCTTTAGGCGAGCCTCGATTTCCTCACGTCCTTTCTTTATCTGGTCTTTTTGCTGGTGCACCTCTAACAGACCATTGACTTTGTCAATTTCTTTGAGGATCTCCGCTCTGTCTATTTCTGCATATTTTATTAAAATTGACACCATGTTCATTGACGCCTCTAAATTATTGGTCGCCCACTCTTTTAACATAAGCGGATTGGGATTCTCAAATGTAGGCGCTTTCATCACCCTTAATCCACGTGGAATCCTGTTCACGTCTCTGTACTTCTCCAAGGACTTTTTTTCCCACCATTTTGTAAATTCCGTTCTGAGAAGTTTCTCCAGGTTCTTCAGTAGTGATTTAACGTCACTGTTTGTGTCGGGAATATTACTGTTCCCCCTTTGCACTTCATCGACATCAGGCAAATTGAGAAAAAGGGCTTCTGCCGCGGCCTCACGGTCCCGCAGCATGTCAGCTGTAGACATGCTTACTGCTAGTACTGCAATTAACTGTACTGCACGACGGTGTTCTTCAAGATATTGCAAGAACACTCTCTTCTTAAACAACAATCCCTCCACCCGCAAGTATTGATGTACACGGTCAGACCGGCTTACCGCTGGATGACCCGCTTGGCTCCTTCGTGTCCTGCGACTCCTCGGGCGCCACCGAGTCTTCCTTAGGTGTCGCCGGTTTGCCCGATCCTTCTGGTCGAGGCTGCGGGGGGCTGATTCGGAAAATACCCGTTCCGGGTTGAAATAGAATCGCTTCCTTGATGGCGGCTGCACGCCGACCAGCCACAACTTGGAGGGAGGGTCCGCAATGCCGGAGACAGCTGAACTCCGACAAAATCACATGGAAAGAACACAATCCTGGTTCACCACACATCCGGCGAAAGTCAGGTACGGACCACAGCGTTGTTTTGAATAAGTTTGCAGTGCTTTATTGCAGAAACAGACAGTGAGCATCCATTATTGATGACAAGTGCCCAGCATGACGCGTTTTGACCGCGTTTCCACGGTCTTGATCACATGACGCTCTGGTCCAATAACAATCTTTAAATAGTGACCACATCCTTGAGTAACAGTGTTAAACCACTCCCCTGAGCAATAGACCAAGATAAAAGACTTGACATGACTATAATATTAGTTATTCGTCTGCACTGAATAAAACTTTCTATAAATATGAACAAGTGTTAATTCATAAAAACTGTATAACCAGGGTAATAAGCACACAATAAATACAATAAATACCAATGCATTATCAATTTAACCAAGTGGTAAAATGTGTCACTCCCTGGAAATACATAACAGTTATACCTGATAACAGTTCTCAGTGCATATTATCTCAGAATTGTCAAGTACTCATGTACTACTATTGCACGCTCCCAAATAAAGTGCTAAAGTGTAAATGTGATAAAGTGCAAGTGCAAATATTGTACAAATTACAAGAATGTGCAAAAATACTAAATGACATTGAAAAATGCCGCGAAGCCTTAAGGTACGCCCAATTCATATGCAGATAAAGTGCAAGTGCACTATAAATATATGATTGAGTGCATATGTGTGTGTACATATATATATATATATATTACACACACAAATATATACATGTATAGATGTATGTGTGTATATGTGTATATATATATATATATTTTATTTTTTTTCACTGAAAAAACAAAGGCTAAAGTGACATTATTGTTAGGAGCTGAAGTAAGATAAAACTAACGTTTAAAAAACAAAAAAACTGTAACATTCACAAGTTATAGTTTACTGAGCCAACTATAACTTGCACCCACACCATGCACTGCAATGCCTTTACATATTACATCACTCATCACATGTTAAATAACAATTGATGACATCACTGTTGAAATCTCAAATCATGCTCAAATCCTTAAGATGGATATGGTTTAATACCATCTGTGCCACAGGCCTCAAGAGACGAGGAAGGCACTGGCAGACCTCGGAGACAACTTCAGTTCAGTTTGTGCGTGATATTTATGTGTGTGTGTTCTAATTGGAAAACATCCAGGTTTATCTCCACCAGTTCTTCTGTTTGTTCTAGGAAGCTCTAACTCACTAATCTCTGCTTCAGCACAGTCCAATGATTGGTCCCTGTGTTGTCTGCAAAAGTCATGCTATCCTTCTGAGTTGTTTTTGCATTTACTAAGCCTGATGAGTTAAGCATACTTTCTTGGAATAAAACTGGAAGATAAACACCATCCTACAATTCTCTTCCTTTCTGAATTCTCCTGGAATATCTTCTCTGGGAACAACGTTGACAATTGTGACCATCCCCCCTTAATTGACCATCGACAATAATAATGAGATCCAGACTTTGCATTGTCACAGTCTCACCATCACTAGGGTAAACTACCTCCGCCCAGCACACAAGCACACATATATACTTCTTTTCTATGAGAGGGAGAGATGTTTGCTGTGCTATGTCAACGAAGGCATTCATTCTAGGAGATGAAGTGACATGTTAGAAAAGTGTTCAGAAACCAGTCACCACTGATAGTCTCATCATGCTCCCATGACAAACGATAGACAGATAATATAGCTAAACATTTGATATTGCTTGGTCTCAATTATCCAGTGGAAACTGGAAGATAGTTCTGGATTCAACCATGGTTTAGATACAATATGGAGTAAAAATATCAGCTATTGATAATTTTTAGAAAAAGTTATTGATGGATTTGTAACTTGAATGTAGCCTTATAGCCCACCATAGCGGGCTATACTGGACATTAAAGAACCGCTCCAGCGTCCTTTAACAAAGAAGTGGGACTTTAATACCAGATTAGCCCAGCTATTGAGGGCTCTCAGGCTATTAGGACATTCCGCCTCTAGAGGGCAGAATGTTCTAACAAATAAAACAAAAGCCTCACGGAGCCCGAGGGGGTTGAAATCCCTTCGGTCTTCATGAGGCCTTTGTCCACAGCAACAACTGTGAAGGACAACATTGGAGTGTTGGAGCTCCGGGCTTCTACCGGCCATTAGAAGCCCCAAGCACTTCATTTTTTTCAGTGGAGCACTCAACATTCCAATGTTCTAATTATGGGAAATCACCTCCCTCAAGATCATCAACTGCTTCCAGTTCAGGATTTTCATTTGATAGCCATGTGTATTATTCATGTGCTAGTTTTGTTGTTTTGTTTCCCTTTAACTAACACTTGAAAGCAATGATTTGTAGGTAAAGATGTTGGGAGTGGAGACAGTGGGCCCTGGAGTGAGATTATCACTTTACATTGGACAATATGCAAGGCATCATTTAATAACCATGACTCAGTTCCCGATGTCAAAATTGTCTTAAAGTGTACACAAAGCAAAGGTAGGAAGATGGTATTGAATCAGTCTTGAATTTGTTCATGCATGAGGAATTTAGTAAAATCACCAGACTGTAGAGCAGAGCTGTTTAGTAAGTCATGAAGTAGGGGTCAAATCATGTGTCTTCTACTGTGAACCTCCATAAATCACCCTTTCAAGTTTTCAATTAAGGATGGTGTTTCGTTTAATGTAGATGATAGACATTCATTAAAATATTGTGAACAAGTGCTCTTCCTTTGTTACAAATTGCGGAGCTTTGCAAACTAAATCATTACAGAGCCTTCTTTTTAAGATGCTGTTTCATCTACTCTCAGTGTACCACAGATCTAAATACATTGAAGCCCGGAGATGATCTGACTCCTGATGCCATCGTTTTTTGCCAGCAGCTGGGCAGCAGGGCTACGCGAGTGTCGGATGTGGTGAGATCCAAAGACCCAGTAATTTACAAGGCCATCCAGGAGGGCTTGGACCGGGTCAATCAAAGGGCGGCTTCCAATGCTCAAAGGGTTCAGAAATGGGCCATACTGGAGAAGGACTTATCTATCGATGGGGGAGAGCTTGGTGAGTACTCACATGGTAGAATGATAAACTTTAGTAATCACAGTTGATGGGGTAGAGATCGGCAAATATCCACATGCTGTCAAAGTGGCCAGTTGTACGGGACACTATTGATGGGTGAGAGCTAAGTGAGTACCCAGATGACAGTGGATACTTTTAGGCTACTCAGTTCATAGGGAGAGTTAGTCAGTATCCCAAATACCTTAGAGGAATATCAAAAATAGAGGACTGGTCACTGTATGGTGTCAATTGATTAGGGATATTAATAAATTTGTATTCTATACTGAAAACATTTAAAAAGAAATACAAGATGAGGTGTCAATAATGAAAAATTGAGAGGAGTATCCGTTATATGATCCTAGAATCTCATGCAAAGTATCACTGCAACAACAGACAAGGGATCCCCATATCATTCTCAGCTCACAACAGCGATTGGCCAACACACCCTGTCACCAAATATATATTGATGAATGCATTACACAAACATAGACATAAGAGGCCCTATTCACACAGTAAATTTGGTTGTAAACATATCTATAAGACCTAATTTGCCTTACATGCACCTGCCAATAATTCACAAAGGGATTACTAGCAGGTTTATGCCCATTTAGTAGTGTACGGAGATCTCCACCAAAGGTCTAACATTCTCTTCGCCCATGAATCCCACACAAGAGGTGGGTAGTAGACATTTCAAGGCACGGTTTGACTTGGAAGTTTGGGAACACCGACATATATGGCTTTTTATCAGCATTCACAAGCTTCTCTAGTTCCACTTTGAGAATGGCCCAAAGTTTTTTCCAGCATAGAGCTATTGTAACTCCCCTTCCAAGGTAGGAAGAGAAAGAGCTCACCCCCAGATATGTTGTGGGTGTTGAGCAAGGGGTTTCTCGACAGGGAAAAATATTTTACCCATGGAGAAAACACAGGGGATCCTATTCTCCCTGTTCTGAGTTCTACGCTAGGAAGAACTTCACACAGTAGGAATAGGATCCCCCTAAGAACTCCACAAAACCTTTCTAAGAATAGGCATGTAAACCAGTGCCTTGTGCAGCTTGCCATGCATATTCCTGGGAATATTTGTGAATTCCAGAGAGTCATAAGTATACACTTGTGTATGGGTGTAAATCTGCAAGTGTGGATTTGCGACTTGCTTTGTGAATTGGATCCATAGGTTTGTTTTGCTCCTATGCGAAATTGATGATTTTGAATTGGAGACTTGGTGCTTCCCATTAAAACATCTAGTGGGGAGAGATGAGTTCCCTCCATATGAAAGATCTGAGGTTCTTCTTTTTGGCCAATGTTGTCTCTCCCCTGCCATCTGGTAGAAGAATAACTCAGGAGATTAAATATGTGCAGTGGTTATTGGTCATCCAACCTATGAACATCACCCTCACTGACAGACTTCATTCAGGAAGAAAATCAAGACGTTGCTCTTCGACTGAATCCCGCAGCCCAGCGCCTAGATACCCTCACGGGTGACAAGCCGTGCTATTCAAGTGCAGTACGATTCAGTACTACATGTTGATTAATCAGGTCATCCAGAAGAGAAGGACTAATCACTGGGAAGTATAGTTCCTCTAGAGTCTATTTAATATACATGTATTCGTTTCTGATAGGAAGGTGAAACTGGTGTGTACCTCTTCTTCCCGCAGCAAACACACTTCCACACTTGGGCAAAGCTCCGATCACAGACATATTAAATGTAGCACACACTCTGGTCAGCTATTTTTCGAAAGGATCACAGTTGGAATTCTTTTGCCTCACAAAGGCAAACAAGAATATATTTTGAGGCCATTGCCCACTGCATCACTTGGCAACAGTTCATTCCATTACACTGCTTTCCATTTTGTGGCAAGATATGTACCTGAAGGACAGCAGAACCTAGTACTTTTTAAGTCAAATTGACACTTGATATTATTAGAGATAGTGAATATAGTATTACGTGTCCTTTGAAGAAGTAGGCAGAAGGCAGAGGAACCTGTATAACTGCTAGCAGATATCAGTACATATAACTTAAATAGAACCTGGACTCCTGATAATTCCCAATCTATTATAAATTCACCGTAAAATAGAAATCTGAGATCCAAAGGGGGCATCGACTGGACAATGCTATCCCTCGTACTCTCCGATAGAAGTCCCTATGAACATGTACAGAAAAAGTAGCATATTTCCAGCAGCTGACAAGATGGCTTGTACTTCAAAGAGCTCTGCTAGCAATTCCCAATAAGTGAAAATATCACACTCTCATAACTCCCAAACCTACTCACTAGTTGCCACAGAACACTGCCACCTCACCACTTACATCACAAACACTTGCTGTCCAGCCACCATCCTTTCCTTCCTCTTTCCACCAACATAGATCACTTCATGCCCACTCGCTGACCAACCTCTTTCCTTCATACTCCATACATAAAACTCAGTCTTATTAGCACCTGAGCCACCCATGCACAGGACATAAACCCCGCCCCCCCTGTCTGAATCCAACTGTCACCTACTTGGCTTGACAGAGACTTTGTTTGGCAACAATTTTTCTATTCTTACAATGACTTCCTTTATACAACCACAATCTCTATTAACACATGGCCCAGATATCACGCAGAAGAGGCCAACTTTAGCCACATGATCTGGTCATGTCAGGCCATTTTAAATTGGTGGGATAAAATCACAACCCGTTTAGCGGAATGGCTGGCAAAGGGGAACTTGTGCTGCCCAAATATCTGCCTGCTTGGCCTGATGCCCAGACCAAAGCTGGACAAATCTGCTTGCAAATTTATTGACGTGGCCCTGGTAATGTGATATGGGCATAGTTACAAACTAGTGCTCCGCTTAGACCGCTGACATTTTCAAATGGAAAACAAAACTACAAAAATACTCAAGAGCAGAAATGAACGCCTGCAGACATGGCGTGGCGCCTGCAGACATATCATGGTGGCAGTCCAAGTCCATCGCTGATCTAGGAAGCTAAGCCCAAATTGGATGATAAACCGCCGTAGTTCCCCAGCACTCCAACAATGTCCACACATCCATGATGAACCAGCCCTTGGGACCAGTAGTCTCCAAAGAAATATATAATTGGGCTTTACTGCTAGGATCCAGTCTCTGCCCTACAATGCTTGCAAACTGGTTGCATAGCCCCCACATTTACCTGGCAATACCTGTCCCTGACTCTTTTCATTTTATATATGTGTCAAATTTTATTAGGTGTTATATGTTCACTATATGTTGATTGTTTCTTATACTATGCTATCTGGCGATAACAAACTTGACATTCTTAACTATGGTTACAGCACTAGTGTTCGCCGCAAAAATAAACTTCCTAATGGCAACAATAAAATAATTTGATGTGACTGTGATTCCAAATTCAGTATACACCTAGTTAATGTTAATATTTGTCATATAAACTACATACTAGACAATTTCTACATTCTAATTTGACAAAGTTACTCTTCCGCCCTTATCGCAATTATCTGATGTGACATGTCAAATTTCAATTAACACACTAACTATATTTATAACTATTTTACAAATAAAATGCAAAACATCTACTTTACTGGTCACTTAAAATGTTTATTACCCTGATGTAGAAGTGTAAACTGACTTATATCCCAATTATTAGTGTCAAAATATACACTAATGTTTATAGGGCTAAAAAAACATAAAATGCATGCTATGTAATTTTCCCTAGCCACCATACCAGTAGGCAGTTTTTTGACTGTACCATAATATACAACACACCTGTAAACTATGATACCATAGGTACTATACTTATGTTTTATAATTTAGTCATTGCACAGTTAGTGGTTCAAAGTGAGGCCACAGAAATGGCTTGTGGTTTGCAATTCATTTTTAGGATACATACACAGAAGAGAACTGGTAGGTTAACAATTGACCCAAACTTTCCATGCCCTATATGTATATTTCGAGAATGCACCATTTCAACTGTCTAGTTGTCTAAAAGAGGTGCCATATTTTAATATCTCCTTTACAACGATACTGCAGAAGAAGTTCATAAATCTAGACAGCAGGGCATCTCAAATTTTAAAGTAATCAAAATAATAGCAAACCAACTTTCAACAAATCTTGTCTCTATCACTAATATAGAAATAATAGATTCAGGTAGACAGTTTCAAAGAGCATCAAAAAAGCTTCTATTTAGGGTAAGTCTCCAGTCATTTGTGCTAGTAGTGATGGGGTATATATTGATAGATCAAGGTTGCAAATGAAATAGCCAATACGTGTTTCGGCTCATACTTGGCACGCAGGCCTAGGGCTTTTTCAACGCTTTACATTATAAGAATAAAAATAATAATCAACAGTAGAAAATTGTACATTCAAAAATTTGAATAGACAAGAAGAGAATTCATAATCATTCCCAAATGTAAAACAAAGTGAGATTGGGAATAACAGAGACCAAAATTAACAAATGGGCGGGCACGTGACAATAACATTAAATTTTAAAAAACAAGAAGAAAAAGAAAAGATATAAAAAGACAAATTAAAAAGAAAAAGGAGAAGACAAACAATTATTTAAACCTGGTCAATGTAATTCCTTTTAGTATTTTTCTAAATGGTATTTCATAATATATTTTTTCTTATTACAAATATCATGCTTTAATAACATAAATCCAATGTATAGTGCATCACCAATAAAGGCAGACATATAATGTGTTTATCTTGTATGTAAAAGCAAGAGCACCTATATTGGTTAAGGGTAGATTTCACCTCTAGAGGGTATGGGAAGGTCATGAATGCGATATAATTGCGGCCATATAATAGGTGCAAAAAATAAGATAAATATTGACAGAACATACCATAAACTTGTTATATATAAGGTCCAATATTTCAATTATCCAAGAGAATTCAGTTGAAATGATATCTGTGAAGATTAAAATGTGATGGAAAGATTAGGAAGACATTGTATGTGGGCAGGTTTTCTGAGTAAGTTTAGTGAACGAATCATAAGGTCTTATTAGATAGAAAACTATTGCTGTTTATCTAAAAAGAGAGCACGGAGAGGAAAAGTGAGTTTAGTGTTCTGAGATGTGGTGTATGTGTCGAAGCTCTGTCACTTAACTAGAAACTGCGAATGGCAGTGGAAGAGACAGGTAGAAGGGGATGCTTACCTAGTAATAGTTGAAGAGATTGGAAAGTGTCCCTGTAGTCAAAGAGAAAAGCAGTGTTGTGGTAAGTCCTGATAAACCCATAGCATTAAGAACGGTGTTCAATAAGTAGCATGGCGTCTGGTGAAAACTATAAAAAGTCATGTGACCTAGTAAGTTGTTTGCGGCGGCCATATTTTAAAGTCTGTGACTTCAAGAAAAGTGATAAGTTTTAAGGATGAGCAAAACCCAGTCTTGTTAAAGCCATAATGCAGTTTTGGTTTGGTCCGGATAAACCCATAGTGGTGAGCACAGTGTTTGTAGCACGGTGTCTAATAAACGCAACAAAAAGGGTTGTGTGATGTAATAAAATGATCATAGCGACCATGTTGAAAAGTATATGGCTTCAAGAAAGGTCATAGGATTATTGGAAATGTGAAAGTCTATTGATTTAATCGGGTAGAAAGCCAATCTATCATCTATGTGAGTTACAGTCAATAAATTAAAAAAGAAAATTCAAATGAGAATACATAGGGGCAGATTTACAAGAAAGTGCCGCAGCGCGGCAACGCAAGCCCTTTGGCTGCGCCACGCTGTGGCACTTCCAAAGCACAGGAATGTGACATATTTACAATATTATGTCGCATTCCTGTGCTCTCCCCTGCGCTGGCGCACAAACAACTGCCATGCGCCAGCGCAGGTACCCTTGCACCATGGTTCAAGGATGCCTGAGTCATGGGGATATTGTTTTTGTGCAGGAAGGGGCATCTTCCTGCATGAAAACAATCACTACAGGCCTTTTCCTCTTTCAATGCGTGCTGTAGAATGCAGTACGCATTGAAAGAGTAAAAAAACGAGGAGAAATGAAAAAATATCTCTTCGTTGCGCCTCGCTACGCCACCCCTAGGGTGGCGTAGCTTACTGACGCATTTCCAGGTTTACGATTCCTCGTAAATCTGGAAATGTGTCTGGCTCCATGGGCGTTGCGTGGGAACACCCAAAGCAACACCCATGGAACACCCCTTTCACGCAAAGTGCTGCGTGTAAAGGGGCCGTATTTACAAGGACAGGAAAAGCCACGCAGGGTGGCTTTTCCGGTCCTTGTAAATATGGGGCAGAGAAATGCGTTGCCAGTGCGTCACAAAAAGTGAAGTACTGGCAGCGCAAGGGGCTTGTAAATCTGCCCCATAATAGTATTAGAACACAATAGAAGGGTCATATGACCCGGTAACATGATCGTGGCAGCCATATTGGAAAGTATATGGATTCAAGAGAAGTCATAAGATTATTGGAAATGCGCAAACCAATTAATTGTATTGGATAGAAAATCAATCTTACATTTATGTGAATCACAGTCAGAAAATTAGAAATAAAATAAAATAAATAGTTTTATATATCCTAGAACAGGTACACCTACGTTGTAAGGGGGTCACATGATCAGGTAGGAGTCATGTGATCCATTGCTAAGAAAGACATAGCATCTAATAGAAGTGAGAAGAGAGGTCACGTGATTGAATGAGTTGTACACCGTAGCCATAATGAAACATAGTATCTATGTCAATGTTAAAGTCTATGTACTGATCTATGACATGTAGATGATTTATTAGTGACCAGACACTACACTGTAGAAATGATATGTAGTAAACATGTGGCATTGGCCAAGAAGTTAATGGACAAGTTAATCGCAAAAGCAGTAAAGTGTATTGCCTGATGCAGTGCATATGTAGCCAATTAGTTGTGGTAAGATCGAATCATATGGTAGGGGAGAAGACAACATATTAGGAAAAGAAAAAGTTTAATAATGTAAAAAGGTTTCATGAGGAAATGAAGCCGGAACGAATGTCATTCTATGGTATGTATTAAGTTAGCCAATTGTAATAAAAAGTTGCAAGGAACAAACATGTTAAACATATCATGATTAGTTAATAATAGTATCCAAAAAAACAGACAGTATATTTTGTTTAAAAGTCAAAATCAGGGTAAGATATATTTCCTCTCACTGATAAGTAAAGTAATGGGGTGCAGGTACTTGATTATATGTTTTGTAACCACTAATGCATCTCAGCATCTTTGTTGAGGCCCTTGTTGATGGTATTTAGATTCAAGATCAATTTGCTTTCATGTCTTCTCATAGGTAGTTCACGGTTTCCACCGCGTGGGTGGGGCTTTATATGTTTTAATCCAAAGAATTTAAATGTTTTGTTATAGGGATGAAACTGGTTATAGTGCTCTATAAGTGGTGGGCCCAATTTCAGTTTGTAGATGTTTCTATAGTATTCTTGGATATGATTTTATAATGGTCGAATTGTGCTTCTCGCATATACTTGGGAGCAAGGGCAAATGATGATATATATATATATATATATGATATATGTGCTGCTACAATATATCCAATCTTTTATCAGGAGTTTTATCCCTGGAGTAGGGTTTGAAGTGTGTAGTTTTCTTAATGCCCACTTTGCATATGTTGCAGTTGTGACAGGTATAGAAACCCACTGGTTTGTCTAGAAAAGTGTCTTGTGTTTTTGTTGGTGTATTCTGATTCACATTAGGGCTGTATTAAGTTTTTGGCTCGTCTGAAGCCCGTTTCCGGATATTCATTTATGTTGCTGTTAATAGATGGGTTTTTAGTAATTAGATGCCAGTGACGTTTTAGAACTTTTCTGATTATATAATGCCCATTGTGGTACTCTGTTCGGAAGTGGATATTGTTCTGATCGGTGTCTGTGCCTTGAGGAGGTTTGGTCATAACAGTGTTAGACAAGACGTTTTTGCTTTTGCAATTGTCTGTAAATGAGTTTTGTTGTATCTTCTTTCTTGCAGCATATCAGTAAAGTCATTCGAAGCTGCTCAGTATGGTTCCTCATCACTGCAACTGTGTTTGATTCATTGTAATTCTCCTTTTGGGATATTTCAAATGGTACTGTGTGGATGACAGCTATCTGCTCTTAAGATTGAGATTGCTGCTGTAGACTTTCTAAATGTTTTTGTGTATAATTTGTTCTCTTTGATATAGATTGTGATGTCAAAGAAATCAACTTGTTTGGTAGAAAAAGTTGAGGTTTTCTTGATGTTCCACACGTTGTTGATAATTTTCTCCAAGTGTGTTCTCAGGATTGTTTGAGGGCCTTGCCAGATGCATAGTATGCTATCAATATATCTGCCCCAAAAGATTATGTGGCAGGTGTAGACACTGAAGCTTCTGGCCCAAAGCCAGTATCTCTCCACTTCTCCCATGACTATACAGTCATGGCTATACAGGCGTATGTAGGAGCACATTTTGCGCCCAATGCTGTCCTCTGTGTCTGTATATAGTACTCTCCATTGAAACTGAAAATATTGTTTGATAGACAAAATGACAACATCTCTAGGGTCATAATGTTGTATTCCAAACTCATCTGGTATGTTGCTCAAAACCTTTAGTACCGCATTAATTACATCTCTATGTTTTATTGAAGTGCCTATGGTGACTAGTATAAAATCTGGTTCCCATGTTATATTTTGTAATTTCCTCAAGAAGTCTTTGGTATCTCGTATGGATGATGCATACCAATAATGAACTTCTCTAACTTCAAATGGACCATGGAAATTGCTCAACCACTTCACCACCGACCTTATTTTAACTCCGTTACCAAGTAAAATCCTCCCTTAATACTTAAACATACAATCCAAAGAATCAGGTAAATTTCTCCCACTATGTCTTCTAACCTCACCTGCCAAAGTCTTCCCACTCCCAATCAAATTCTTCATCCATATTGGTATAAGTTGTGTACTAGCCTTCCTACCCCATATCAAATAAAAAGATGAAGAAGATGTAAAATAATTCTCTGTATTGTGATAAGCCCAGAGTCAGAGACAGCTTTCTCAACATCCAACCTGTTAGCTAGCACCAATTGAATTGTACCTTTTACCATACAGCTTGCCCTTTCAACTATGCTGTTGGCCTGAGGATTGTACAAAGCTGTGCTCAAGTGTTTGACTTCACACGAAGATAAACATTCTTTCATCTTCCACCTTTCACAACCACCTGGATAACTTATTTCAATACCTCATCATTCTCCATTGCATCTAGCCACTCCTTGTCACTCATCGCACCAAGACTCCATTGAACCATATCACTCACTACAGCCCCTTCTCTTTCACTCTGAACTTTTGCCTCTTCATCCACACATTCCCAATTGAATGGCAGATGAGATAGCCAATCAGCTTGAACATTTCACCTGCCCAGAATATAATCAATGGTGCAATTGAATTCTTGTAATTGAGCTGCTAACATAGCAAATATCGCAGAACCCTTACCAGCTCCTCCCGGAGATGAAATCTTCGATAACGTTTTTTGATCAGTATGGAGTATAATCTGGTTCTGAACTCTGTATCCGTAAACATGTAACCTATAATAACAATAGGTTCACCCTGATGTCCACCAGGATTGATGTCTCTGTGCAGTAATCTAACTTGCGGCCATTCTGCAAAAAACATACTTTTGCGTAAAGTGGTATACAAGGAACCCAGTCTACCATCAACTCCACTTTTTGGTTCCTAATTACAAATTCTGCTTTTGGTCTATTCTTCCTACCTAGACTGTTGCCATCACCTTCTAAACACAGTGTCCTAACACATTTTAGCGAAATGTTCCTTACGTCCACACTTGCTACACTCCTTCCCAAACCACAAAACAATTTTTTGCATTGGAAGTATTGTTGTTCGTACAACACCTTCCTCACACCTTAAAAGCTGACTTATTGCTAGACACTCCTCTCCACATTTTACCAGCAGTCTTGGATGTTCTCACCACATCACTCCCCAACTTGTCTACTGATGACACTTCATTGCTTCTTCTTACATCCCTCCTTTCCATTTCCTGTATACAATACTCTGATTCTTCAACTGTCTTCGTTATCTCAACTGCATCTTTCATGGAAGGGTATTTGTCAGTCCACAATTTTTCATGCATTTTCCTACTTTTACATTGGACTATCAATCGATCCCTTATCATTTTGTCAGTCATAGACCCAAATTGATACTTTTCTGACAATTCTCGTTGCTTAGATATAAAATAATCAACCGACTCTCCGGGTCTTTGTGGCTGCGTGTCAAACTTATACTTCCTCACAAACACATTAGTTCCTTTAGCAAACCTCAACTCAAGCATTTTCCTTTTGCTGTACACATCTGCTGTAGGCTGTCCAGCTTGATCCATTACTGGTGGTAAGTATTTAAAAATATACTGGCCTTTCTTACCCAATGCATTCAACAAGAACACTCTTTTTCTGCTTGGTCGAAAATCCTGGGCATCCTGTAATTCCAGATAATTGTCAAAGATGTCCACCCACTTCTCCCACTCACTGGTATATGTCAGCGTTAAGCGAGGGAAAGAGATGGTGGAGTTAATAATGGGCCTCTATGGCTTTCAAGCTCCAAAAAGTCAAATAACACTTTGCTCAGGGTCTTTCCTCTAAATTAGCAGGATTTCCAGTGACTAGACATGCACACAGTCACATGATGTGTGACTCTCCAGAGGAAAGACAATATCACTGACAGTCAGTAGACTGAAAACAAGCCTCTAGTCATGTGACCTGTGACATCATGTCAGAATTCTCCAGTGAACAATCGTAGCCCTCAGGTAATCACAGTGTGTGGAAACAGTAGTAACACAGTCGCACTGGCCATTTGTGTACTCCTGTGGGTGAGGAGCAGCGCAAGTGAGTGTTGGTATCAGCTCTGAACTCTAGAAAATAGCATTGCATTGGTCTTGTGTGCTAGCACGGGAAATGACATATGTATGTGCTCGTGGTTTGTAGCTCCGAATGCACTTGCGGGTGAGATGCGAGGCAGGCAAGCAAGTGTATCACACGTGCACATAGTTTGAAACACTGTGGAGCTCAACTCACAAATAGAAAAGCCTACTGATAGAACACTCCAAAACCACTGCACAGTAAACCTCTGGCACCCGCCACAAAGCCAGAATCCTTAGCTTGGATCCACTGTTTCCAAGTCCATGTCCTGAAACAGGTTCATGAGGATCACACCAGGGGTGTTGACGATGAGTAATTTGAATGCTAAACTGGCCGCTCGTCGCCAAAAATATGCTGTGATGAAGGGATATAGAAGACCTATAAGTTAGGTAAAAGGCTTATTGAAGAAAGCAAACCCGAGTGTGGTCTCCCTCTCTCCCAGTCAGCGAGTAACTTCCAGTAGATAGCAGATAGAATCCCACTACTCAAGAACAAAATACACAAGAACAAGCAATGCCTGAACTTCCAAAACTAAATAATATGAGGAAGTTGCAACAAAGACCATTGTTTCCAGTCATGAGGTCTGGTGGACCTTCCTAAAGCTAGTCATGTCATCCTCGGGCACCTACGTCTGCCCTTCCACCTTTCTCAAGGGTGCAGGGTATTTAGGGCTCTACCACCTCAATATGCCTTGACCTAGTGCAGGGAGTTTCTTTGTTCACAGCTTTCAGAAGGAAGGGAATATTTGCCCTATTTCGGATTGAGGGGTGTGTTGTGACCTTTCAGCTCCCCTTTCGACCAAGGGTGAGGGGTGTTTGTTTTTCTCTCAGTACCTTCACCAGGGCGGGCATTTCTATGATGACCTTCTCCTAAAGGTGGGCATTATTTGTGCACACCACCACCATGACCAAGGACAGGTGGAGGGTTGGGGATTTGGATTTCCCTCCACCTTGTCCAAGGGTTGTGGTATTTACCTCTCTTTGACAAGGGCAGGAAACATCTACAGTTTGAGGCGTGGTTCAAGAAAACTCACCCCCATGCCAACTGAGGAAGAGCCAGAAAGCTAAGAAAATCACCCCCTTTTGGCACGATGTTGAGGCATTGTTTATCTTAGTGTTTTTGTGCATTTTGTTTTGTTGTGGGGTGTTTGCTACTGCTCTGTGTTGGGTCAGTTCCCTGTGTTCACGTCCATTTCAGCCTGGCCAGCTGGTATGTTTGTGACATAAGGTGTTTGGTCAGTTACGTGTGGTATAGTTGAAGGCGAGCTTGTTTGGTCTTTGTGGAAAGGTAGAAGTTTTGTTTGTTTTGTGCATAAAGGGGGAGGATGTGTCTATGTGTTGTCTTCCTGTTTTTTAAAGACAGTTTTTACCTTGTCTAGTTTGCTGTTTTTTTTAAATGTGAGTACATGGGTGGGCATTGTTCTATTTCCATTATTTTTGTATCTTGTGTTAACATGCAAGTAATTTGTTACATTTTAATTTGCCTTCTGTGCATTTTGTTGTTTACTTGCATGCCCATTGTACTTTTTCATATTTGATTTGTATCTTAAATTGTTTGCCCTCAGTCATCTTCAGGCCTTTGCAATGGTTTCTCATGTTATTTTTATTAATGTGCATGTTACCTGTGTATACTTGTTCTTGAGCCATTGCATTGTGTTTTGTTTACTGTAAAGAAGGGGGATGTGTTATACTTGCTGCTCAGCCAGTGTCAGTGTGGTGTGGAATGTTGAATGAGTGATGATGTGATGGAATGTTGGATGAGTGAGGTGGGCAGTTGGTGTATGGGCTGAGCAGCAAGAAGGCTGCTCCTGGTGGGGCTCTACTTATCATCATACCTGGAATAAATCTTCTTAAGAAGCTACTTGGATTGGACCTCCTTTTTTTCACAACATTGTCCTAGAGTATGCTGTCATGAAAATTCAATTTGCAGACCAGGAGACTGTCGGGAAAGTATATGTTGCCAGAAGGGGTGCCAGTCCTCTAGGATGAAGACATCAGAGAGACATGGGAATAACCTTAAATCCTAATACACAGGAAAAGGCATTGTCTCTCTCAGTGGTGGGATTGCCAGGTGATGTGTGTAAATTCCCAAGGTTTTTGGTGGTGATTTAGGGCAGTTAAAAAATGTTGAACATAAAATTAATTTAAAAGATGGAGTGGTACAGTTTGTTAGCAAAGTGAGGAAAGTACTGCATTTAATGTGGGATTCTCTCGAATGAGAATTGAAGAGATTGTTGGACCTGGGCGTTATTGAGGAATTAGAGTGCTCAGAATTGCTGGTCCCAGTGGTTTTGGCTTCAAAGGATGGTGGAGAAGAGATTAGGATCTGTGTGGATTACATGGACTTAATAAACACATATGGATCGACAGGCAGCCTTTGCCTAATATCTCAGAAACGTTGGCTCCGATAAAGGATGCTAAATTTTTAAGTGTCATGAATTTGTTCTCTACTTACTACCAGGTCCTGCTTCAGCCAGAGCGCAGACATATAACATCTTCTGTAACCCCATTGGGTGCTTATTGGTTTATCTGCATGCCATTCGGACTAGCGTCTGCAGCTGCTTGTTCCAAAGGATAATGAAGAAGGTTCTAGAGGGACTTCATAAGGTGTTATTTTACCAGAACAATATTTTTGTGTACCACAAAGATTAACAAGAGCATGATGAGCAGCTGTAGCAAGTGCTGGAACGATTGCAAGAGGCTGGGCTGATGATAAAGAAAGAGAAACGCAAATTTCTTGTGACTTCTGTAACCTACTTGGGACATAAAATTTCAGGGGAAGGAATGAGTCCTAAACTTCATTTGGCTACCAGTATTGTAAAAGCGCCCACGCCAGAGAACAAGAATCAAGTGTGTTCATTCATGGGGTTGGCAGAGTTTTGCTCGAAGTTTATTCAGCATATTTTGCTAGCTTATTGCAACCTTTGAGATTTTTGTTGAAACAAGCTCCACATTTGAGTAAAATGGATGAATGTGGAGCAGCATTTAGTGAGATTAAAGACAGCATTGCAAAACTACCAACACTAGGACACTTTGATGCTTGTAAGAGAACCATTGTATCTACGGATGCTAGCATCAATGGGTTGGGTGCTGTGTTATCTCAAATGGTGGATGGTGAACTGAAGGTGGTGACTATAGCTTCCGCTCTTTAAAGGGTTCTGAGGAAAAATACTCAGTAGTAGAACGTGAGACGTTGGCTGTATTTTGGGCCATTTTCTATTTTAAATTTTACTTGTGGGGAAAACCTTTTGTGATTAAGTCTGGCCATCAACCACTTTTTCAGAGTTTTATGTGCAGAGATGTGGAGAATTTGTCTCTCAGAATAAAAGGATGGATGGATAAATTATCGGAGTTCAATTTTACAATGCAATATGCTCCAGGTTCGAAGAGTAATGTGGCAGATTGTTTGTCAAGGTTGCCGATCAATCAAGAGGATTCTTGCTGTGACAACTCGTTGATTGGTTGCGTGCGTGAGTCTGCAGTTGAAGATAAGGAGTAGTCTATTGCTAACTCAAAGGATACAAATTTGTGGCTCTAAGGGGCATATTTACAAGCCCCTTGCGCCACTTTTGCGCCGCCGTTGCGTCACGCAAGTGACGCAGCGGCGACGCAAAGCATGCGCCGCGTTGCGCTATGTTTACAACGTGACGCATCTAGGGAGATGCGTCACGTAGTAAACCCCTGCGCCACATGAAACCTGCATCAGATTTCATGTGGGCGTACCGGCGAAGGGGGGGGCGTTCCGGCGCAGGTACGCCTCGGAAAAGTGACGTAGTGAAATCTACAAGATTTTACGCAGTCACTTTTCCGACGCTGGTGCGCCAAATCCTTACGCCTATTTCAAGCAGGCGTAAGGATTGACGCACCATGTTAGGGATAGGGAAGGTTGGGACAGTGCTGGAGTTGCGTCGCGCTTGCGACACGACTTCAGCACTGCGCCAACCTTCCGCCGGCAGATGCGTCACGCATCTGCTTATCCTTGCGCCACGATGCGCCGCATTGTAAATGTGGCGCATCGAACGTGGCGCAAGGGTAAACTTGCATGACGCATTTTCCCTGGCGCATCCCTGCTGATATGCAGGGATGCGCCAGGGAACGTAAATATGCCCCATAGTGAGTACATTTTTAATGGATGGCCGGATAATAAAAACTTACCAGATGCTTTGTGAATGTGAAGGATGAGTTGTGCATGGTTGAGGGGAAGATTCTGAGATGTAACAAAGTAGTTCCACCATGTGTCTTAAAAAACAAGTTAATAAATTTGGCACATGAAGAACACTGGGGAGAAATTTGACCAAGGCTAGGTAGGAGAGTGGTATTGGTTGGTTACCGGGGTTGGATCACCAGGTGGAGTCCTTGGTAAAAGACTATTGGCAGTGCGCTAACAATGACAAGAGTAGGAAAACTAGAACTGTTCCATTTTGGCTGGAAGTGAACAATATGGTTTGTTGTTAGTGGAGTACACTTCCAAGTGGGTTGTCAAAATGTGTAGGATTTGTAAACACAAGAACAGTGATTGAGTTCCTTACTGACGAACTGTTTGATTTCGTTACTGGGTAATTCTCTAGTGAAGGTGTACCAAGTGTTTGATAACAGACAATGGTGTGCATTTGTGTCACAGGAAATGCGTGTTTTTCTCAGGGAGTCGTCTATGGTACACTTCAAGACTGCTTTGTACTCACCGCACGCCAATGGTTTGGCGGAAAGTATGAACAAGATTGTGAAGAGTTGTGCACAAAGAGCAATACTAACTCGAAATATGTTGAAAAATGTGTTAAGAGGAACGTGGTGGGATCATAGCAACACACCAAATGGGATAACTTTGATGTCACCATTTGCTGCATTGAGAGGCAGGAAGCCACGCAATAAACTTAATTCAGCATGGCTGAATTTAAATGTTGGGAGAGGAGAGGTGTCCCATTCTGAACAAGATATGAGTTTTTGCAGAATGAAACAACAAGAAAAGTAAAAGGCTCAATTTGATAAAAAACATTCTGTATGCGAGTAGATATAGAAGGTTGGTGACAAGTGTTGGTCGGGAATCCTGGGTTATTGAAGAAAGGGCGTTCAAAGTTCATGGGACCTTTCTTTATTTCTGAAGTGAAGAAAAACGTGGTTGTGTGGGATTCAGGTGATGTGTGGAACATGTAGAGTGTGACTATGTTTTCTGGCAACAAATCTGGAGCCTTTATTGAACCGTTTGTAGATAAAAATTCAGATGCACAAGGGAGTGTGTTGGGAAAATCTACGGATGACAATGGTGGTTGGAGAGCAAGGGTCAAACCAGCTCCGCTCAATGACTATGTGACTGATTAAGTAATGATTATACCAGTTTTTTCCATGTGATATTTTCTCATTCCCATTGTATGTAATTAGCTTGTATTCCCAATATTATTTGTATTTTATTATTCAAGTTTTGCCTTATGTAAATATTGTAGGGGGGAGAGATGTGTTGCGGCTTAGTGATGGTAATGTTATGAAACATGGAATTTTCTTAGGTCATTCTTAGCCTAGGCAACTGGAATCTTGCCTAGGTCAGGGATGACAGCACAATGCTGAGTGCACCAACATCAGGCAGAGGTTCGAACAATGTCAGTTGGACCTCGCAGCTTGAACGGGCCGGTGGTCAATGTTTGTACTTACATTAAAAAACTTTAAGCATTCGTGTCCTTTATAGCAGCAACCTAACACCATTATGTGCCAAAAAAGCATTTGACAGAGTGAATTCAAGCATTCTTAAAGAAACACTATTAGTGAGGGGCTTTGGTTCTAGATTTCCGAAGATGGCTCTCGTTGTATACCAAACATCGAGTTTCCAGACACAGGCAGGTCAGAGGAGGGATTTCTGGAAGGTAATTATAGAGCGGGGTACAAGACAGGCCTGTCCACTGTCTCTGTCTGGGCAAAAATTGTAGCAGCCAAAGCAGTGAAAAGAATGTGCAACTACTTGATTAACTAATATTGTAAATAAGCATTGAAAATGCCAGTGCATGAGAGTTTGAGGATGAATGGATAGATGTGGGAGGATTGATGGATAAACAGATGATTGAACCGGGATGGATGGATGGATGAATGAATGAATGACTTTGAGAGGCATGGATTAACTAATGTGCGAGGATGGGTGGGCAACAGGAGAATGAATGAGTGTGGCTGGGAACTGGTGAATGAGGGCGAATGTGGACAATAAAATAAATGAGTATGTGAACATGCATGAATGAAAATCTGAGAAATTATAAATACCAGAATGATTTAATTCAAGTGAGCAATTTATGACTATGAGGCTGTATCGGTAGATGTGCGGGTGGATGGATGAATGAAAAGGAATAGAAAGACAGACAGATGACTCAATGTATGTGTGAATGGATCAGTGGACTAGGATGAATGGACAGCAAAAAGAGGATGACTGATTGCATGAAAAATATGATGAATAACAAATAGACGAAATAATTTGATGAATCAATGAACAATTTAAATATAATGTGACATCTAAAAACACATATCCCCCATTACATTCAGTGCACTTGCCTATGTGTGGCCACTGCCCTGTGCACACCACAGGTCTCTTTTAGAGAAGGTTATGGACAGAAAGAGAGGACTGGGAAGACATGTTCTCCCTTGACTGCCCACAACAGAGAAGCTACCAAGAACCACAGCAATCTAGTGGCCATCGTTGAATAGCGCAAAGTTATTGGGTGTATAGAAAGCAGCATTTTCAGAAAAAATAAAGGACAGTACCGATCAAGACAAGAACATTTTGTTAAGCAGTGTATGTACACTAGATTAATGATTTTTAATCCTTATCTAAAGCAATAAATCAGTAATCAACGTCAGGCTGAGACATGCTCTTTTGTGGTCAGTAGATACTTGTTACCTTGGACATGGAGGCAACACATGGTAAGATCGCTGTTATTAACATGCCACATGATAGGTACGGGTTTGGCTTTGGGAAAACCAGGGTTCATTGCCCCAATAAGGGTGTGCAGTTGTGACACAAACAGCCTGGCAAACAGACTGCTGGAAGCCTGAAAAAAGCATGAGAAGCCAAGAAATAGCTACCGCAAATAGTCAATGATTAACAGGTGGTAGATGGAGAACCATTTAAAGATCTCTCTTACTCGACAGGAAATACTCTTTGATATCTGAGGTTAGCAGTCTTGCTTAGTGTAAGACAAAGACATAGAGGAAGTAGATTTTTCATATGTCACAATGATATTTTTTGATTCACATTGATGAGTTGTCTACCCCTTCTTTATGGACTGTCCTCTTTTGTTCCTCCATTCCACAGGTCCTACATTGAAACTGAACCGACATGTCATCTTAAAGAAGTATGAGGGGGTCATTGATGAGATGTATAAGGCGTCGCCCCATCCCGAGAAATAGACAAAGGACATTTGCCATATCAAGTGAAGACTGTGGTGGAACTGAGAAGATACTTTGGCTCCTCAGGCTTCCAGGATAGATTGGCTGATTTATTTTGCTTTCAGGAGTCTTGTCTGGTGCTGTCAAATCAAGTTCTATTTCAGCGTGTCTTTGAGAGTACAATTTGGGCATAAGAGAGTGCCTTTCGCAAGTCACCCACTCAATTGGTATCTTCTACTTTTTACCTCATGTTCATGAGCTACTTGATTGAAGCGGATGCTTTGAATGTTGAAACTACTTTCCATACAAGTTTCAATGTTTCTTTTTACACCTTTTCCTACTCCCCTGACCCGTTACTTTAAAGCACATGGATGCTTGTGTACGTGTCCTCTTTCCTCATGAAAGCCAACCACCAGACTGAGAACACTTGAAACGGGTATCACCTCTCCATCTCTCCCCCCCAAGTGTTGTGGTTCTGATCCACTGAAGTAAAATGCTTAGAAGACAAGAAAATATTACCAAGTATTACTTTATTGGGATCCAATCATGCATAAAATATACACATTTAAGGGACTTGTAATCCCTACAGGGTTTGCAGTAAACTGAGAGAACATCCCCACTGCCCCTACGTATAAAGGTGCATAAACTGCTTCCTCCAGTGAAATCTTCCTCTGGTAACCTTCAACAAAGTTCACTGTGGTAACTCCGGTGACTCAACAGTGCATCACCACAAGTGTTGTGATGTTGCATGCAAAGGAATGGGGCCTGAGGCAGCCATTATGTATTCAGTGACCTAAAAGTACTTCAGCAGAGAGTAGTGAGCGCTGCTATACTAGAGGCACTTACTGAGTGAGCATGCACAGTGCAGGCTGCTCTTCTCCTCATTTGGCAAAGAGTGCAGGCATGGAGGGTGAAGAAAACCTAGAAATTAAAACTATTTCAGGCAAAGCCAGGGAAAAATCTTTCTTTCAAGAAATAGTATGTTAAAAGGTCAAAAGACAAAAGCGAAAATGTATTCTATCTGAAATAAATCTTTGGATGCAGCACAAACGGGTTGAGAACATTTTTGCGTGGTCGAAAAAACAGAGCTGCCATCCTCCCTGCTGGGTATCATGGGATATCGCGGGCTTCAAAAGTTCTTAAAGGAGCAGTGTCAGACTGTTCGGTGTAACAGTAGTTTGCACTGGGGCACAATTACCTGCTTTTCTTTCATTATAACTTTGTAGGAGTGTTTACTGCCAGCAGCCAAATGTACTGTGGTGCTGCATCAATAGCCCCTGCATTGACATGGTTAGGTCAGACTTTCCATTGTAAAGGCATTGCTACTAACTTTGGTGCTGTTCGATGAATCTGCATAAGTCTTTCCAGAGAAAAGTTAATCAACTTTATGTTCTTCATGGTAAGTTTCTTGCGGATCCCTCAAGTGTGGGCCAGAAAACAGAGGCAGATGGTCTCTAAAGTGACATTTCCCATTTTAACTCCATAGATTCTTTGCTCCTTGATACAGAAAAAACACTGAGTGCAATTACAAAAAACTTAGGTACAGCATTACTCAAGGAAGTGCTTTTGCTTGGGGTAAATCCGTTCAGTAGTTTTGCAGAAATTAGTATTGTTATGTACTTTTGTTATGTTATTTTCTACTTGGTATATCACGACAAATCACACCCGAAGGTATATCTCGGTGCTGGGCCAGCACATAAATCACCACAACAGTTAGAACAGCCAAGCCTAAAAAAAGTTTTTTAAACTTGGTAAAGTCTGAACAGCAGTGCAGATGGTATGGAAGTTGGTTCCAGGCCGAAGGGGCGAGAAAGGAAAAAGCTCTATTGCCCTGTCTAGGGGCACTGGCACGGGGAACAATCAAGAATGCCTTCTCACTAGATCTAATCATTCTTGCAGGACAGTATTACTTCAGTTTGTCCTTTAGATATGAGGGGGCTCCACCCATCAGCACCTTATGAGTCAGGCAGCAGGTCTTGAAAATTATCTGCTTTCTGACGGGAAGCCAGTGCAAGGATCTCAGGGCAGGTGCTGATGGAGATTCTGCAGGCAGATTGCAGACCAGGCGAGCGACCGTGTTCTGCGCTACCTGGAATTTGGTCAGGTCAGTAAGGTGTCATTAGTAGCTATAATCAAGGCAATGCCATAATCAACTCGGCTTATCACCAAGGCCTGGACCAGGTTTTTCCTTGCAGCAGATGGTAACTAGGGGAAGACTTTCCACAGTATCTGCATGGTAGAAAAACAGGCACCACAGATTGCAGAAACATGATCTTTCATGGACAATGCCCGATCTAGTCTGACTCCCACATTTTTCGCGGTCAGCTTGTGAAAGGCGCTGACCCAAGTTCAGAAGGCCATAACTCAGGAGACCATAGACCCTGGGCTTTGCCAAACAGTAGCATTTCTGTCTTGTCACTATTTAGTTGCAGACAGTTCACCTACATCCAGATCGTGATCCTTCTCATACAGTGCATAAAACGGAGCTTAACTCTGTCATAGTCTGGTCCAAATGAGATGATCAGCTGGGTGTCATCTGCATATGAGATGACATCAAAGCTGCAGGATTTGACAATTTGGGCGAGGGGGCTACATAGATATTAAAAAACATTGGGCTCAAGGTTGAGCCATGAGACACCCCTTCATTGATGGAAATAGGGTGGGACTTTAATGGGCCCGACATGATCATCTGCGTGCGGCTGTCAAGAAGGGCTGCAAGCCAACAAAGAGCTTTGTCTCCGACACCGATCTCACATAGTCTGTGCAGAAAAAGTGCATGTGAGACGGTGTCAAAACTGCTGACAGATCTAGCAGTACAAGCATGGTAGGTGGGCCCGCACCTAAAGAGAGGCGGATAGTGTCAGTAACTGCCATTAGCTCTGTCTCCGTACTGTGGCAGGCTCCAGATCCCGACTGGGAGGAATCGAGAATTTTATAATCCTTGAACTGTTTGTTTTTAACTAGACTTTCCAAACTTTTTCCTAGCAGTGGGAGCAGAGAAACAGGGGGATAGTTAACCAGATTTTAAGGATCTGCGTTCAGTTTTTTATTAGTGGGCAGATAAATGCAGCTTGCCAGGCTAGTGGGATTTTGGCCATGTCTAAGGAAAGGTTGAAGAGGAAGGGAATGGTAGGCGCGAGGAGAGGAGCGAGATTAGCGGTAACTCTAGGAGGACATACATCGGCTGGGGAACTGGATTTAGCTTTTGTCTGAAGCCCGATTAATTGATTTAACGTACAAGGTTAGAACTTGGCTAGGAGGGGCACGGATAAGATGAAGACAGCACCCAATCCATTAGGTTAGAGTGACTCTGGTTGGTGGAAAACCTTTTATTGATCACTTTTATTTTTTCCTAAAAAGAATCGGCGAAAGAATCACAGAGGTGCTGAGAGGCCGTAGTGCTCAGGGAACAGGTGTGAGGAGAGGTAAAGTTTTTGAGCACTCGATGGAGCTCTTTAGATGAATTGCCGTCATTTTATTTGAAATGAACGTTCTCCTGGTCTTCCTGATGAGTGTGTGGTAGCTCGTAAGAGCTGATATATAGGCTGCTCTATCCTCTTACGATTTAGAATGTCGCCAAAGTCTTTCCCAATTTTTACAAGCCGATTTCATTGCACGAAGTTCCATTGAAAAACCATGGGGCGTGGGGTCTGGTGACTGGGGACTTGATCTGCTTAAACGGGGCAGTTTGATCAAAAGCGACTGTGAGAACATGGTGATAAGTAATCAGGGCAGAACTAACATCTGGCCCCAGATCTCCCACACACGGGCTAATAATTTAGAAAAAGCCTCCGATGAGATATTGTCCTAGGCTCTGTGTGCATTTTTCACTACTTTGATATGGAGATTTAGCCTGTCCGACCTGGCAATCTCCATTTAATTAAGTGGTGATCTCTCCAGAAAACGGGGATCGGCTTTTTTTTGTATTTTTTTTTTTATTGAGTTTTATATAGCTCTGGCTAGACCCGGAGGTATCAGAGCGCTTTACATAAGGAACAACAGCAAGTTACAACATTAATTTAAACATTTTTTCACGGAAAATTCAAAGTGAATGACAAATCATAGGAGGCAGAGAGGGAGTAGGGGATAAGAATATGAGAAAAGGGATAGGTGGGGGAGGAGGGAACCTGAGGGGGAGGGGTAAAGGCAGAACGGGCGAAAAGAGAAAACGTTGGACTCAAGAGTTAAGGAATCATAGCGATTAACATAAGGTCGGGGTACAATAATTTAAAGACAGAGTCGCACGAAATTAGCAAGGCTAGTGGAAGAATCCAAAGGGTAGGGGGGGACAAAAGTGGTGTTATGAGAGAGGGTGCGGGGATAGGAGGGAGCCGGTGGGGGGGGTGGAGTAAGGCAGACTAGAAAGAGGGAGAAATAAGTTTGAGGATCGTCAGGGTGAGAACGGAGGAAAGGGGGAAAGGACATAAGTTCAAACAAGATGGTGGGTCCAGGTCCGGGGAGTCAGCGGAGATCAGCAACAAAATGGCGGGCAGGGCAAAAGTCAAAAAGACAAAAAGTCCAAAGGTGCAAACCAGGGGGCATGAATTAAATGCAAAAAAGAAGAGAAGTCAAAGGAGGGTACGCAGTTCCAAAGTCGAAGGCGGGAGGAAGGGAGAAGAGGCGTGCAGAGGCTCAGGACCACCGGGACATCGGTTTTGGCAATCCGCCAGGCGTAGCTCCCGCACCCCCATACCTGGGAATGGACTCTCAGGTCACAGAAGACGGAATCGAGGCAGAGTACATCTTAGCAGGCGGCCAGCATGGAGGAGGCAGCGAGGGCTGGGAGAGCGAGTTGCCCCCCGATCGGCAGACTGCAGGCGGGAACATGGGACCATCGGACCAAACATCGCCGTGGCACTCACCTTCGACCCAGTAAACACTGCAGGTGATTAAGCGGCGGGCAGGCAGTTACTTGCGACCTAGTGGGTAAAGGAACAGTCCGGAAGCGTGGAATCTCGTCCCCGATCAGTTCGCCACCATCTGGAGCCTTCCGACGAAGATAGAGCTGCGTCAGGGCTGGTCCAAACATCAGCCATCCGCGGGGACTTGTTCCGAGGGAGGGAGCAGAGGGAGAAAACAGCAGCAGCAGGACGGGAAATGCCATGTCCCGATGTCCAGCTGGGTAGGTGACGACCGCGGGAGAACCCAGGCCGGACTCCTCAAAAGCCGAACCAAGCGGCTCCACTGGGCATCGGCCATGAGGTCTCTCAGTCCCGGAAGAATGGAATCTCGCCCCCGGTTCAATCCGTCGCCATCCGGAGCCCTCCGATGTTGTCAGAGCTGCGCCAAGGCTGGTCAGATATCAGCATTCTGTGGCGATTCGCTCCAAGGGAGGCAGCAAGGGCGGAAAATAGCAGCAGCGGGACGAGGGATGCCATGCCCCGATGTCCGGCTGGGTAGGTGTTGGCTGCGGGAGAAACCCGTGCCAGACTCCTTTTCAGCCAAACCAAGCGGCTCCACCGGGCATCGGTCATGTCTTCACGAGGTCCGCTGTCGGTTACGGGGGAAATTACGGGGAGTAGGGGGGAATTTAACCCAAAACGGCAATCCCTGTCCAGGAGCTCCCGGCCGGAGCTCCTTACCGGACGGCCATCTTGGAGATGTGAATAGTTAGTAAAGATTAAGGGGCAGATCTACAACAAGGCCCTTGCGCCACTTTTGCGTCACTTTTAACATGGGAAACGTGACGCAAAAGTGGCGCAAGGGGCTTGTAAATCTGCCCCTAAGTCTGGGGTGTGGCCAGCAACGTGAGTGGGACCAGCCACACACACTGCCATAGGCCAAGCATCTCCGTATCAGTAAGAAGTTGGGTAACTTCAGGGTTCGCATCATCTTCCCCAGGCGATAAATAAGTGCGCCCTTCCAGTGAGCGCCAACCGATAACTCAAATTTGAATGTACAAATTTCCTCCCAGTCCATTAGTATTCGCCATTAATTTGCAGAGTCGCGTATCCACAGAGGGTTCGTTTTTCTCCCATCATCCATTGTGGATTCTTTTAGCCACTGTGATCTGATTGGCTGACTGCTACAGAAACATTTCTGTTGTCACCCCCATTAATCAATACGGTGCACTGGGCACCATGTTAGGAAAAGTAAAAATAAAAATGGAATTAAGGGCAGGGTGAGTCTACCCTGAGTACCAAAATATTTTTGTCACAGGATTCCCAAATCTTTTACTCAATCTACGAATTCTAGACGCACCCCACAGGTTCTGCAGATCCAGGTTCTCAGGATTGTAAGAATTCTATGACTTCATAAAGGAACTCATCCTTCTGCCTCGTTCCGCTACATAGTCAAAGACTTGTAAAATCCTTGTAATGTATGGCAGGGGAGAATTTATCTCACACAATGCAGACTTTCTAGATTGTTGTTACTACATATCTACTGTGTAAAGTATTAGAAGATGTATGGAAAGAATGCTCACAAGCGTTTAATTGTGTTTGAGATAATATTTGTGAGTTTTTTTAGTACTATTCCAATGATATGTTGATATATGCTTAGAGTACAGCAACCATTGGAGCAATCACACGTAATGGATTGAATATTTGAATGAAGTTAATGTAATTGGATCATGTATATAAGAAAAAGATTATAGTGAAATGTATGCCTTTGTGATAGAAAATATACATGAAAGTCTGCTTGATTTATCCAAGATCATTAAGGAAGGAGTCACAGCCTGCCTTAAGTGTTCAAGTGATGTACAAAAAAAGGGTGGAAAGGCTATAGTAGCAAACTTACTGTGATTAAGGCAGTAAATTCAGAAACAAGTTGATATGCAGTCTCTGTGGTGCTGGACTGAATATAAAAACTGTAACGACCTCTGTGGATGTGCGTCTTTTCTGGCTTACCAAGGAAAATACTTTTATATATAGAAGGGTTGCATAGCACCGCCAACAGCACCAACTTGGTTTTTTTTAATGTATGAAAGAAAAATGTTGTTTATTTGTGAATTCTTTCTATTTATGTCCCTTAATTTGTAAAACACAGAACAGTGATAAAAGATGTTCTGGAAGCTTGCACGTGCATGGAGATAATCTACCTTTTCTTACTTCAGAGACAATTCCATAGAGAACAGCCTTCATCTGAAAACTCAAGAAATTAAAATTCTCTGAATTATTAATCCTGGACTTGTATTTAGATAGAACCACTTAGCATTAAAATGCAGGATATACTTGCCAGTACCAAAGGAATTAAAGATGCGTAGTCAAACAAATTATGGCCATCATTTCAGGATTAAATCCTTAAAATCTGGTTTAGTCTTAATCCTACTCTTCCTGGTAATTCTGTGACTCCTGCTGCTGAAGTTATTCTTTATCAAACCAATTATGCTTGTCTGAATTTGAGTCAATACCATTGAAGGGCTAAGTCCCTTGTTATCTTCTGATAAATCTGGTTCACCATCCAATCCGTGTCCCCTTTGGACACTGGCTGTGGCTGAGGATCTGCTAGCCCCCTCTTCCAGATATATGTAATAGTTCTATCACCATGTCAGAAGTCCTCATTTGCTGGAAGTATGCTTCTATCATTCCTCTTCCCAAGAAACCCTTTGTAGACCGAAGTTTCTTCTCAAACTTTAGGCCTATCTCTTTATTACATAAAGAATGAACAGACTCTCGTCAGGTTAGGCTCTGGTCCGATTTATTCACCTCATCCATCAGCAGCTGGTGAGTAACTGACAACCGCAGAACCCCATTACATAGAGAGGTTCTACTTAGAACACATAGTGAGATTCCACACGGAACCAGGTATGATGTCACACATCTTCCCTCTTTACAACAAAAGAAAGGTAAAAAAACATAAATGCGAGAGAGAAATTACAATCAACACCAAAGAAAAGCATCATCAAAGGAAGGGGAGGATGTAGAAAGCAAAACTTAACAAACATAGTCCTTCATATACAAAGGTAGTCTATGCACCCTCTGACTCCTCTCTCTAACATTAGAAGGCAAAGAGTGTACCCTTGTTGGTGAGGAATCATCATCACTTGTTGAGGAATAAGAGCGAGTGCGACCTCTTTGACTGGCAGATGAAATCGGATTAGTATTGACCAACACAACTCTGCTCTTATTCCAAATCCTACCATCAATAGTCTTTACCGCATTCTTGAAAACCTTAATAACTTTTCTTACACAGGTATACTTTGACCATGGTTGACAACCAACAGGAGCCCTAATTTTCACATAGTCACCCACCTTCACATCATTGGTTTGAACACACTTCTTATCATCAAAGTACAGTTTCCTTGCCAACTGTTTATCCAGCTCACTGCGTCTCCAGTCGCCTATCCGATTGTCTTTCAGCCCTTTGTTCAAACACATCCCTCCTGGACACAACTTAGAGTTTGAGGCCCTACCCTTGAACAACTCAAAGGGAGTTCTTCCTGTTGTCGTGTGAGGCGACATGCGATAAGCAGTGATCCTGTCTTGTAGGACAGCTTTCCAGTTTAAGTTACTCGCCCTGGCCAATTGAATGCTTTTTTTGAGAGTCTTGTTCACCCTCTCTACGGCCCCATTGGTTTCTGGATGGTAAACAGAACTTCTCTTATGAATAATGCCACAATCTTTAAAAAAGGTCTGTAATTCAGAAGAACAAAACTGTGGCCCGTTATCAGACAGAATACAATTGGGATAGCTTTCCCTCTTGAATATTTCTTCTAAGAATTTTATGACACTTGCCAATGAAATATCCCTGACTGAACTTACTTCAATCCATCTTGAATAAAGATCCAAGACGACAATCAAATAGGGGGTATCACTCACACCATGCAAGGGTCCAACAATATCGATGGCAATCTCATCCCAGGGATGTTCAGGTAACTTCCTGCAGACCATGGGCATCTGCTTGGTTTTCAAAATTTTATCACTAGAGCAACACTCCAGGCAATCCCGAACCATCCTCTCAACCTCCTTATCCATTCCCGGCCACCAAAATTGCATCCTCAAGTACTCTTTAGTTTTTACAATGCCTAGATGACCAAAGTGAGCAAGCTTAAGAAGCTTACTCCGAACACCCAACGGTGGGATAAGCTTGGTACCACGAACAAGCACACCATATACGACTGATAACTCCCCACAAACCAAGGACCAGGGCTTTTCAAGATGTTTGTTTTTTCCTAACGACAGCAACTCAATAACCTTAGAAATTTCAAGATCCTTGCCAACCTCAGTTCTCCACTCAGTCTCATCAACCGCACCCAACGTAACTTCACAGACATTTATCACATCATCAACCTGACTCTCCTCTTCCAAATCAACCTCCTTGACATCGACTAAACGGGATAAGCAATCAGCAGCATTGTTGATTACGCCTGGAATATAATCAACAACAAAGTCAAACTCTTGGAGTGAAATGATCCACTTCCTTATCCTAGATGAAATAGAATCTATTCCTTTTTTTGAAAACACTTCTTTCAAGGGCTTATGGTCCGAGAGAACTTTCACCTTAGAACCCCAAATCAAATTCTTGAACTTCCTCAAAGCCCAAAAGATGGCCAATGACTCTTTCTCGATCACCAAGTAGTTCAGTTCTGAGCCCCTCAAACATCTTGAAGCACAAGCAATCAAGCGTTCAACTCCACAGCTCCTTTGAAGCAACACCGCTCCTACACCCTTAGCACTGGCATCGGTCAATATGTGAGTCTCATCACCTGGCACAAAAGCTTGTAAGGAAGGAGCTTTCATCAAATCTTCCTTGATGGAAACGAATTCCCTTGCACACTCCGTACTCCAATCAAAAACCACATTCTTACCCGTCAATCTTCTAAGACTATGCGTCTTGTCTGCATACCCTGGAATGAACTTACAATAGAATTCGACCATGCCTAAAAAGGACAGTAACTCCTCCTTGTTACAAGGCTCGCTCAGGTTCACAATGGTATTAACTAGTTCCTTCTTTAGAAAAACACCCTGCCCAGAGATGGAATGACCCAGATAGTTTACTTCTTCCACAGCAAACTTGCATTTCTCCTTCTTAAGCGTCAAACCAGCTTTCCTCAGACATTCCAAAACTGCACAAACTCTTGAGAAATGTTCAGCCTTAGTGCTACCATAAATCAACAAGTCATCTTGAGAGCACTTCACCCCTGAAAGACCTTTAAGTACGTTTAACATAATCCGTTGAAAAACAGACGCAGCTGAAAGAAGCCCAAATGGCATCCTAAGGAATTTAAAAGTTCCCATGGATGTCACGAAGGCTGTCAAATCCTGCGATGACTCATCCAACTCCACCTGATGGTAGGCAGACGCTAGATCTGGGGTGATGAAGTACTTAGCACCTGCTAAAGGGCCAACCATCTCATCGATGTTGGGTAGGGGAAACCTATCCACAACTACCTCTTTGTTGAGTGAGCGTAAATCAATACAGAGGCGTATTTCACCACTGGCCTTCTTCGCAACGACTATCGGAGCCAACCACTCAGTAGCCTCAATAGGCTCAATGACACCCATGTCAACCAAACGCTCAATCTCTTTCTGCACACTGGCTTGCTCATTCAAAGGTACCCTCCTAACCTTGGCAACAATGGGAATAGCACCCTCTCTCAATTTTATATGATGTTTGTATCCCTTCAGACATCCCAACTTATCTTTGAAAACATGAGCAAAACGTTCAGCTAGAACAGCAACGGGATTGTCAACCACCTGAACTTGGACTTGTGGCACTGCATTAGGATTAAGAAGAACACCAAGCAAACGTTGATGAGGCCACACTAAAAGTGCATCTCCTCTCCTGGCAGCATATACCTTACCAGCAGTCATTCGTCCACTCACTTCGATACAAGCCAGGAAATAACCCAGCATGTTTATCAGCGAACCACCATAACCAACAGGAGAGACATCATTTTTCAGGAGAGAAACTTTGTCTCTAAAATGCTCTTCAAATGTGTCCTTGCTGATCATAGTGAGATGCGAGCATGAGTCGAACTTCATCTCAATCTCAATACCTTCAATAATAACTACATGAGAGGGATGTTTTGCTTTAAGACCGTCTACCTGATACATGATTTCTTTAACCTGTGGTTGTTCTTTAACATGTGGTTGATCCCTCCTTCTCACCTTGCTCTTACAACACTTGGCAAAGTGACCCTTCCTCCCACAGGCATTGCAAATGACCTGCAGCGCAGGACAAAAGGAAGCATTCGCTCTGTGGCCTGTTCTGCCACATCTAAAACAGATGAATCTGTTGTCCTGTGAAGAAGTACCTTCTGCGACACGAGAAGGCTTACTACTGTCAGAATCAACAGATGTCTTATTTTTTACCAGACAGACAACTTCATCAACATTAGTGTTCAATGCATTTGACTTGTTTTTAGTATTACTTAACTCCTCTACACATTTCATCATATGTTCAACACGTTTGGCAATTGCCAAAACCTAATCTAAGGGGGGCTCATCCTTTAACCATAACTCCTCTCTAATTTTATCATGAGCACACTTTAAAACGAATTGATCCCTAATTCTTTCCTCCACAGCACCACCAAACTTGCAGGAGGCAGCAAGTTTTCTCAACCCTGTCACAAACTCTTCAACAGACTCATCTTTCTTCTGTTCACATAAACCAAAATGGTATCTCTCCATTATGGTGCTTAAACGAGGGAGATAGTGTCGATCTAATTGTAGTATGCATATCTCGTATTCATTTAATGCTCTCTAATCAGCAGCACTGAGTTCAGGCAAATGCTCAAGTACTTCCTGTCCTTCCCCCCCCCTAGACAGTGAAGTAACAAAGAATGTTTACGTTCTGCGCTTAAGTTTGTCCCACAAACTCTTGCATAGTTCATGAAGATTTTCTTCCATTTTTGCCACTTTATCGTCGGTTCTCCTGGACTTGTCAAAAAAAAGGTGGTTGTGTCACGTTCTGCATTTGTCTCCTTTTTTTTTTTATTTGACTCTGATTCAACAAATTACACAAAAGTCCTTTTACGCCGTAAATATGAAGCAAAAGTGTCCTAATTCTGGTAAATTTCCAGTAGAATATGCTCCCTACTCGCTCCCACCTATTCCCACGGCTACAATAAGACAGCCAAAAGAAAGAACTTACTGTTCTTGCATCTTCTTTGAGGAGTGCTAACGCCTTCAAAAATATAACTTTGACTTTGAGAGTAACAACGACTTTTGCCAGTAGAAGAAGATGAACTTACTGTTCCAGTAAGAGAGTTATGGTGTGCCAATCACCGCTGTTCCATGACATCGGCACATTGAATGAAGAGAACAGATGAGAAGGTGTGCCAATCACCGCAGTTGACTGTTCCCAACAAAAATAGGAAGAGAACTCCGTCAGATCGGCAATCACCGTAAAGATTAACGTATTTTTTTTTTAGAACCGCCGTGTAAACGAAGCTGCGTGAAGGTGAGAACCACAGTTGTTAAGCAACACACCGCATGTGTGAACCACTTGCTTGAAATGTTATCCACTGAAAGACTTCCCAACTTAAGAAAATGGCGCCTGTGCGTAACGACGCACGTCCAGAAGACCAAGCAGTGCTTGGGTTTGGCTCCTCAGACCTCCAAGATGGCTCCTGTGTGTGACGACGCACGTCGGCGCTCGTTAAACAGCTCATCCGCTGGAACACAAATGCGTTCCAGCACTCCTACGTCATGCAGATGAAAAAAGGCCTGGCTAGCCTGCGCTGCGATGACGCGCAAAGGTAGTGAAACGCATGTGCGTTTCACCACACGCCCCTCCCGCGTATCTCCTCACCGGTGTTTTTTTGGGATAGTACAGACGCCTCCTTCAGTCCACAATCAGCCGCTGGAGAAGTGTAGAGAACAGCTTCTCATCCAACCGTAGTACCGCCGCTAGAGAAGAGTAGAACACCACTTCTCTGTCACTTTTCGAAGAAGGGAGGGAGGAAGACCTCGCTTGATGTTGAGGTGAGACCACGCTCGTCGCCTAATTAATGTGGTGTTCACCACATAAAGAATGAACAGACTCTCGTCAGGTTAGGCTCTGGTCCGATTTATTCACCTCATCCATCAGCAGCTGGTGAGTAACTGACAACCGCAGAACCCCATTACATAGAGAGGTTCTACTTAGAACACATAGTGAGATTCCACACGGAACCAGGTATGATGTCACACCCCCATACCAAGTGAACGGAAAACATTTTAACTCTCAGTTGGCTGTATGTTTAAAGCTAACCAGCTCTGGGGTGAGCTAAATCTGGTTTTGGAGCACTCCACAGTACAGAGACTATGCTCTTAGCGTAGGTGGTGATCTTAGAACTATCTTAGACCAGGGCAGATCCGCCTCCCTGGTCTACCTTCAACTCTCTGCGGCCTTGGACACAGTCTTTCATTATGTACTCATTCAATGAATTTTGTTGTCTGTGGATTTGCTCAGTGATGCCTCAAATCCTTCCTGACTGAGCGACCTAACTGTGTATCTTCACCCCCGTTTCGCTTGAGGAATTTTAACTTTCCTTGCAGTGTCCCATCAGGTTCTTCCTCCAGTCCTACTCTATATAATATACACTTCACCGTACTGGCAGGTTTATTTAGATTTTATCGGTTCTTTAGTATGCTCTATGCCGACAATACTCAGGTCATCATCTCCATCTTGGACAGCTCTGATGGAGCACAGAGTTTGTTTCAGTGCCTGTACGGTTGCAGTCACAGAGTGGATGAACCATAACTCTGGAATTTAATTCCCATAAGATGGAGATTCTGGGGGATATTCACAAGAACGTGCGATAAACATCGCCAAAATCAGTTAACGCAATTTTACACATTGCCGTCTATCGCGGGAAAATAACTCCGTGTTAACGTCGCATTCTCAACATGGCGGTAACATGCGATAGTTTCCCGATAACGCGGCAAATGACCGCGATAACAGTACCGGGACGGCGATAAAAATCCAAACCCGAACGTGAAAAAAGTTGCAATGGGCCCAACCGCGATAAAAAAAGACCAGCGAAAAGCAGCGCCAGGTCTGCAATTCACACACGTCAGGCTGGAAAAATCAACATAAAAGCAGAAAACAAAAACACAAACAAGAACAAGACAACTGCGAAGCACCATGGAGGTAGCCGGAGCAAGTACGGAGGACAACCAGAACCCCACAAGCCCCACGGAGGACCAGCCTGGGACCACGGGGTCAGGGAAGGGCAAGGAGAAGAAGAAGAGGATCCCGCGGTTCAGTCCGCAGGAAAACAGGATCCCGAGAATGGAGGTGACACACCCACCATCCAATTGCCATCTGTGAGAATGACAGCACCAAATGTTGCACTTACACTTGTCAGAGTGATGTGCTAATGCAGAGGAGTGACATGCACACAGGGAATGTGTGTTGTAATGAATTCATTTGCACATGCCGTGCCTGTGGTCATTTTATCCAGTCCCATGATTGACAAGGACGGTCCCAATGTGACGTGCTCATGCGAAGAAATTGTCAATGATTGTGTTCCTTCTGGCTATTCCTGCCGCAGCTGCAGTGGGGTGTGGTCCACCTGCATCATCTTCCTCATCATCGTCCGGTGCATCTGGCACTTGGATCCATGGGGCATTGGTGCGTACACATATGTTGTGCAATACACAACATGCAGTGATCATCTTGCACACTATGACCGGGCTGTACAGGAGTCTTCCACCTGTGATGTCCAGGCACCTGAAACGTGACCTCAACACGTCAAATGTGCGCTCCACAATGCCCCTGGTGCGTTTGTGGGCCGCATTGTACTGCCTCTGGGCCGGGGTGTTCGGGGCTCATAGGGGTGTCATCATCCACGGGCAGAGTGCATATCCTTGATCACCTGTGACAGGGGGGAGAGACATGTGTCAATCGGTGGTTCTGCAGTCTGTGTTGGCAGGCTGATTACTTCAGTGGCGTGTGATGTGTGCGACTTTGGGATTCATGAATGACATGTCTTGCATGTGGCAGATGGGCGGCATCCATGTGTATTACGTTGCCTCACAGCTGCCCCTCACTACCCCCGAGCCTATTTACTTGTGTGCGCTGCGTGGTTGCATCACTTGCACTCCTACGACATACCATTGTCATGGCTGTCTGTGCATGTCCACAAGCCTGACTACGACACTGTGAATATGGCCGTTGAAGCTGGTCTGCCTCGTGTGTGTAGGGCCATGGCAAGGTATTGGCGGACACAGAGACACACGCAGTAGTTGCTTTGGTGGCCATCCCGGAACTGAACCACGCCCAGAGCCCCGGGCTATGTATTCCCACCCCTACGCTGGCCCAGCCCACTCCGCTTACGCTTACAGGGGGGGACAACATAGCTACATGTCAAAGGTCTTCCCCACTGCCTGAGGTGACATGGTTGCGTCCACTGTCCACAACACTACAAACAACAGCAGTATATGTCCACATGGATATGTCTGTGCCCTGCATACTGATGTCTGTCCAGCGCATCACCGCCACACTTGGCATTGTGTACATTCAAATTCATGGGTCTCCTGCCTCCTTCACACAGACTTGGTTCCCACCACTCCCCACATTCTGCAATTGTGTGGCAGAGGTGCCATGACGTGGATGGTTTGTCTACATGGCTGGCCCCTGTAACCTTGTGATGTTGTGTCTGGTAGGTGGGCATGTGGTTTGGCATGTTGTCTGTGATTAAGTAACGTGTGCATTACCACAGTTGTGAGTTGCATGATTGTGGAGTCGAGGTGTGTGGAGTGTTCATGTGGTACTTACCAACGAGCAGTGCATTTCTATAGGTGCCATCCTGAAAGCGCTGGTTGATGATGGACTGTCGGAAGATGTAGGAATCATGCACACTGCCTGGGTAGTTGGCGACGACGTTGGTGAAGAGTCCCCGGTGGTCCACTATTGCCTGCACATTGATGGAATGCGTGTGCTTTCTGTTGCGGTAATTGTGTGCAGTGTCGGCAGGGGGCACAAGTAGGACATGTGTGCAGTCAATTGCCCCCAACACGTGTGGGAATCCAGCTATGGCGTAGAAGCCTTGCTTGGTCTCCAGCTGTTCCTGCGCAGTGTGGGGGAAGTGAAGGTGCTGGGGTATGAAACTGATGATGGCATCCAGGACAGGTGTGATGAACTTTGATAGGGCTGGCTGTGAGACTCCTCCGACTCTGGCAGTTGTTGGTTGGAATGTACCAGAGGCCAACAGGTGCAGCACAGCCAGCAGCTTTGTCTGCGGAGGGATGTTGGTTGTCCGCTGTGTTGGTACCGTCAGCCTGTGGGCAATGTGGGTCAGGATGCGGAGGATGGTTGTCCTTTTGAGCCTGTAGTAGGCAATGACTTCCTCTGGCTTTAAGTCTGTGAGGCTGGTGCGTTTTCTGTAGGTCCGCTGTCTTGTTCTGTGCTGCCTCGGTAGTTGTCTGGGGGGGTTGGTCTGGGGGGGGTCCTGGGGGTGGTGGCGGTGGGAGTTGTGGGCCTCTGGGGTCTCTGAGCTGCATGATCAGTAGCTCCATGGCATCTGTTGGTCTTCAGATGTGGCTCGGGCTGGGCTCCCTTTCATACTGCAGGTTATCGTCCTGCTTAACACCAGCAGAAGGCAGGTGTTAAATCCCTGCTGCTAACGCGCCTCATCGCCTGTTTTTGGGTCGCATCGCAGATCTGACTGGTCCTTGTGAATCTCGCGAAGTGGTGTTTTCGAGAATTTTTGCACTGGAACACCTACTCTGCATATCATTAGCGTTAGTTGTCGCTCTCATCCGTGGCGATGTTTTTTGCGGTGGCTATCACGGGACAACTGGCCATGTCAGCAGTTTGCACCAGCTTGTGAATAGGGCGATGAATCTATCGCCACTTTTGCGGCGCTAAAGTGCCGATTAATCGGCGATGAGTCCTTGAGAATATGCCCCTCTGTTTTTTGGCTCCAAAGGCTCCTCCTAGTGTTCAAAATGATGACTTTCAAAGTTAGGTCCTGATCCCATCTCAACCTCCAGTCTATCCCTCACCCCTTAGGTTGCTGCAATGGCCTCTAAATGCTTTGGTTTTTGGGTGCAGTTTAAAAAGTTCTTCCTTATCTTCAAAAACGAGTAGTCCATGCTTTAATTATTTCATGTCTGGACAACGCACATTCTTTATATCTTCCTGTCTATCTCATAAATAGGCTTCAAGTAGTTCAGAATGCCAATGCACAGGTGATATTTAACCTTTCTCGTAGGATGCTGGTCCGTCATCTCTTTCCTACCTTGCACTGGCTTCCGGTGCAACAAAGATGCACCTTTGAAGCCTTCTATTTGGACTGTATTACACAAGGGTCTGTATGTACAAGCCTTCTAGTGCTCTTCAATTCTCTTCTGCTAACTTCCTTCAGGTTCCTACTGTCAAGAGAAGTCGTATTGGAGCTCAATCTTTTTCTCTTGGACTTTCCCCTACTTATTGTGCCTTCAGGAAGAACCTTATGACGTGGCTGTTTAAATGGGCATAATCCTTTGTCCAACTCACTGCAGGTTTCTCTTAATAGGTGTTTATTCTTTTGCTCATTCACTGCAAGCAGCTATGTTAGAGACATAATATTTACAGACAAGGGACAGCAAGTCACAACAAGTAATTAGGGTTGTTCCTAGTTCTTCAGTTGCACATATTTAGTTTACAATGAGGTACAGGTGTCCCCCTCCCCAGTAGCTTGACCATTACATGTATACTCTACTACAGAGACACAGTTTACTCTGACACAGAATATTCTTACAGCAGTAGAGACGCTCATTATGAAGGAGCTTCATCTGACAGCCAAAGAAGATTATCACAGTCTTCCCTATAGCTTCACTCGAGGTTGCTACTAAAGCAAGTATTCCTAATGTGCTGTCTTTACACCTGTGCTGGGTGCATTGGCACTAGCACAAGATTCAGCTGACAAAAAGTGTTCGATCCTAAACTTATGATGCACAAATTCCTACAGTATCATCAAGCACTACTGCAGACTCCACGTATGTTACTCATGCATAAGTATATGAGTGTCTTCTATACAGACAACACTGTGCAGCCTGCAATTGGCACTAGGCAAAATATTCTGCTGCATGCAATGCAGTGCTGGAGATTTTTGAAGATAGTGACTTCAAGACACATGGACACATACACATAAGGGTTTAGATGATTCAACTACACAAATATCTGAAATCAATGTCCTCTTACTTGCCCTTTCGAATGCTGATTCATCAGTTCACTTTCCTGTAGTGTCAGATTCAGCATTTTGTGAACAAGGTTACAATGCAGACTTACCCCACTTGTGCCTGAACAGATTCAGAGATATAAAGGGTAAATCAATAAAGGAAAATCAGCTTTGAGGAAGGTTTCTCTTTTGTGGGATAATCTACTCTTGGTCCACGTACAGCATGCTACGGCTCATCAGATTGAAGAAATTCACACCAAAGGGACCTGTGTGGCTACTTTGGCGCAAAGAGAGTGATTCAAACACTTAAGGTTGCTGCTCTGACTCAATTGCAAACACAGATCGAGGTAGATAGAGTTGTAGTGATACAAGCAACGTTGAAAGGAAAAACATCCCCTGATGGTTTCCCTTCTAACCATTCCTATAGACTCACCAACGATAATGTCTTATGGTTTTGGATACCTGTGGTTAGGAGCTGGCATAAAGCTAATAAAAGAGCTAGACTAGATCCGATAACAGCAGCTCATACATGGTTGGCCTTGGCTTATGAAGGCATCGGTGCTACTATATGAGTGCTTCAGCAACAATATTGGTGGCCTTATTTACCCAAGAATACACAGAAATATACACAGAAATGAATCACTCTCCTTTGTATGATCAGCGGCTGCTCCCTCTACGATATCCGATAAACCCTTTGGTGTTTGTTTCCTCGATCATGTTGGCCAAATATCAACAGTCCATTGATATAGATACATATTAGTTGCGGTTTATTCCTTTTCTGGATTCCTTTGAGTGTGGCCACAAAAGACTGCCATTGCTGGAGCAGTCATAACAGATTTGCAGTGCCTAGTAACAATTGTAGAAGTTCATATTTTTCATTCAGACAACGGTCCTGCTAACCACTCACGTTTAGAGATTCTTTGTCTTCTCTGGGAGTAAAACTGCTGTTCTTGTACCCGTTCCATTCTGAACCAACCAACCAATCAACCAAGCCAATGACACTCTAAAGCAAGCCTTGACTGCTAGGATTTTGGATTCAGGATGAACATGGTTTCATAACCTTTATACCGGTTAATGGGCACCCAATTTGATTAGGGGAGTACTAGGTGGTGGTACACCATACCACATGCTGTTTGGCCTCCCAATGTGTGTACCTGATCTCAAGCTCCTTGGAAAGACTGCAGAGTCTAAATTTGTTTCATCTGACCCTGTTTCACAATTGCATTTGTTGCATGCTATCCAAGACATGAGAGAAGCTTTCAAGCACAAAAGACTATGGCCCAGATACTGAAAACTGTCACAGAATGCAATGCAGCCCCCAAAGAGTCTGCGCTGTGTTGTGTGACAGGGAGATAGCAGCAGAGTGCCATATTCACAGAGATATGTTTTCAAGAACAAGGGAACCCAATGGATCTGAAAAGGACCTTGGGTGCGAGTAATTACAAAGGAACAGTGGTCCCTTAGATCACAGATAAGTAGAGCTAATCAACACAGAAATATAATAAAAACTGTGTAATGTAATTTCCCTTAGAGAAAATAAACAGTTTTATTTAATATTGTAAGCAAATGAAAGTGGGGTAGTGTTAAAAGTTAAATGAACTCAGGCATAAACCACAAACATGGCCGGGACATAATCATTAGTTAGGTCAAAAAATATAGTAAGAGCACCATAGCAGCAATATACAGTAGTTACATTGAACAATTTTGTGTCAAGGTGCTAAAGTCGATGGCGTTTCGATCCCATAGAGAGTAGTGGGATCATCATCAGGACCAAAAGGGAGTGTTGCCTGAGTAAAGCGGGGTAAAGCCACAATAGGTCAGTTATCGTCCGTGTTATAACGGAGGGCTTGTAATTAGTGTAGTAGGGAAAGGCATGCCCATTGCGTACCGGGCAGCTGAAGCTAGTATTGTATAATCAGCGGATCCGTACGAGCAACAATGTCCCTGGGTTGCCTGAAACTGCCCGGGTTGTGATGACCGGATAACGGAAGACAATGTCCGATGGGAGAAGCCTCAACAGTGGGGACGGCCGCAGGACCATGTGAAGCAGCCTCATCGACATGCTCTTATTATGTTTGTTGGCCTAACTAATGATTATGTCCTGGTCATGTTTATTTGTTCATGCCTGAGTACGTTTAACTTTTGACACTACCTCACTTTCTTTTGATTACGATATTAAATAAAACTGTTTATTTTCTCATAAGAAATTACATTACACAGTTTTTATTATATTGCTGCGTTGATTTGCTCTACTTATTGGTGATGTGAGGGACCACTGTTCTTTTATATTCACAGAAATATGGCACTCTCCTTCCCTCTATCTAGAGTCAACGCTGATTTCAGCTGCTGGGCTCAGGCACACGCCTTAGCGCCATTGTGCTAGAATGCGTGCCTGAGTCTAGGATAGATTTTGTACAGGAAGGATACACTTCCTGTATAACATACGATGCCTAGACACACTTCAAAGCTTTTCCTACATTGCATGCGTGCTGCACAGTGCAGCACGCATGCAAAGTTGGAAAATAAAGGAGAAAAGAACACATTTTTCAGTTTAACTCCTGATTATCAGTGGCGTTAATTTTTGGCCCTAAACCCTGTCTACTCATGTTAGTAGATCATAAATCATGGGTGGTTGCATGGGAATGCCCATGTAACGCCCCCTTGATGCAAAGTAATGCAAAGCAGCATTTAGTGCTGCTTTGCGTTACTTTTCCATTCAAACCAATGCTAATACCAATTTGCGTTGGTTTGTTAATCCCCGAATACGTTTAGCATCGGGTTAGCGTTGCAAAAAAAATGCTAACCCGACGCCAAACCTTTGTGAATGTGGGCCTATGACTTTGCCAATGAGCAGAATGCTGCTGTTGACAGGTGGCTCACAAAGGTGGTAGAGCTAGTTCAGGAAATAACTCCTGGTAAGCAAATCTTCAGTCTATTCAATAAATCACTTGTTCTAGCTCTTGGGGCAAAATATATACATGCTTCATTCCACCACAGCCAGCTTTGAAGAAAAAGAGGAAGGTGTCAATCAATCACTTCAAAGGGCTCTATGTGGTTGATTCTTTTCAGCAGCCCGCTGTCGATGCCAAAGTACCTCCAGGTTAGTCCAGTACATTGTCTCCCTATTCTGCCGTTACCCAAGAAATCATTTTTTCCATCCCTGGAACTAATGAGCCTGTTGTGTCTCAAGCTTTATACCCATTATCAAGTATTGGTCCACATGTAGTGGAAGCAACATGCTCAACAATTGTACCTCCTACAACATCAACTACATTTGCTACAACTGCAACGTTATGTGCACCACTGAAAGAATCCACATCAATTCCAATTGCTCTATTATGAAATGAGTCCATTTCAGATCCTCAAACAGGAGCTATTTTCCTTCTGTTTCTCCAAGTGAAGTGAGAAAATTCAACTGCTAAAATTAATCAACGGTACAGATGGATTCTTACCTCTAACTGGGGCTGTCACAGGTATATCTGCCTGCCATCAATCAATCAATTAATCAATCAGTCAATCAATCAATCAGGGAATTGTAAGCGCACTACTCACCCATGAGGGTCTCAAGGCACTTGGGAGGGGGTCAGGAGTTCCGTTTAGTCGAAGAGCCATGTCTTGAGGTCCTTTCTGAAGGTGTTCAGTGAGGGGGCGCGTCTGATGTCGATCGGGAGCTTGTTCCAGGTCTTGGCCGCGATGTAGGAGAAAGCTCTCCCCCCTGTCCTGGCTTTGCGGATGCGAGGGGTTTCGGCGAGGGCGAGGTTGGTGGATCGGAGGTTTCTTTTGGGTACGTGGAAGGTGATTCTCTCATTGAGGTATTGGGGTCCAGTGTTGTGGAGGCATTTGTAGGTGTGGGTGAGTATCTTGAAGGTGACTCTCTTCTTGACGGGGAGCCAGTGGAGGTTCCGTAGGTTTTGGCTGTTGTGTTCGTGTCTAGGGATGCCGAGGACGAGTCTGGCTGCGGAATTTTGTATCGTCTGGAGCTTGTGGAGTAGGTTCTTGCTGATGCCGGCGTAGAGGGCATTTCTGTAGTCCAGTCTGCTGGTTATTAGTGCGTGTGTGACTGTCTTCCTTGCCTCGGGGAGGGATCCATTTGAAGGTCTTACGGAGAATGCGTAGGGTGTTGAAGCAGCTGGAGGCGACGGCATTGATCTGTCGGTTCATGGAGAGGGAGGAGTCGAGTACGATGCTGAGGTTTCTGGCGTGGTCCGTGTGGGTAGGAGGGGTGCCGAGGACGGAGGGCCACCAGGTGTTCCATGCTGATGGGGTGGTTCCGAGGACTTCTGTTTTCTCCGAGTTGAGTTTCAGGCAGCTGTTGCTCATCCAGGATGCAACATCCTGCATTCTTTCCTGGAAGTTGAGTCTGGTGGTGGTGGGGTCCTTGGTAAGGGAGAGGATGAGCTGGGTGTCATCGGCGTAGGATACTATGTTGAGTCCGTGCTGTCTGACGATGGTGGCGAGGGAGGCCATGTAGATGTTGAAGAGAGTTGGGCTGAGGGATGATCCCTGGGGTACTCCGCAGTTGATTTTTGTGGGTTTGGAGAGGAAGGGTGGCAGTCTGATTCTTTGGCATCTGCCGGTGATGAATGAGCGGATCCAGTTGAAGGCGGTTCCTTGTATGCAGGCGTCGTGTAGTCTGGCAGTGAGTGTTTGGTGGGACACGGTGTTGAATGCTGCTGACAGGTCGAGTAGGATCAGGGCTGCGGTGTGGCCTTGGTGAAGGAGGATGCGGATGTTGTCAGTGGCGGCGAGTAGGGCGGTCTCGGTGCTGTGGTTGCTGCGGAATCCAGATTGGGAGGGGTCGAGGATGGAGTTGTCTTCCATGAACCTTGTTAGCTGTGCAGTGATGGTTTTCTCAGCGACTTTCGCCGCGAAGGGGTGGAGAGAGATGGGCCGGTAGTTCTTGAGGTCCGTGGGATCTGCTGAGGGCTTCTTGAGTAGGGGCCTGACTTCTGCACGTTTCCAGTCATCGGGGAAGGTGCCGGTCTTGAAGGTGGCGTTGATGGTGTGTCGTAGTTCTGCTGCGATGGCGGCTCTGTGATAGATGTGCAGTGGACAGGGGTCTGTGGGGGCCCCTGAGTGGATGCCTTTCATGGTTACTGCTTTCTCATTGGTCATGACCGGTGTCCAGGAGGAGATGGTGGGTTGACTGGCATTGCCGGAGGGTGAGGTGGTGGCAGAGTCCGGTGTTTGGTCGTTAAAGTTGTCGTAAAGGTTCTTGATTTTCATATGGAAGTACGTTCCGAGCTTGTCGCAGAGGCCCTGGGGGGTGATGCCCATGGTTTTGCTGGGGGACTTGGTGAATTCCTGGATGGTGCTGAAGAGTTCCTTGGAGTTGCTGGAGTTGGCAAGGATTTTGTTGTGGATGAAGGTTCTTTTGGTGGTTCTGATGAGTTGATGGTATTCCGTCATGGCGTTCTTGTCTGTGCTGTGGTTTTCAGGCGTCTTGGAGTTTCTCCAGTTCTTCTCGAGGCGTCTGCAGGCGCGTCTGGCTTCTTGGAGTTCGGCGGTGAACCAGGTGGCTTTCCTGGGGCACTGTCTGTCGGAGTTGTGTAGCGGGCGAGCTTGTCTGCGCAGTTGGAGATCCATATGTGAAATTCTCTGACTGCGAGGTTGGCATCGGTTGCGGCGGTGGGGGTGTCGCGGTTGAGGGTGGCGTTGAGCTGCTTCTCGGTGACTCTGCCCCAGTTCCTGCGTGGAGGGCATAGAGCTGGTTTGGGCGGTTTGGGTTTGTCGACTAGGAAGTGTACGCAGTGGTGGTCAGTCCATGGGGGTTGCGTGGTGTGGCTGAAGTGGATGCTGTTTCCTCCTGCGAAGATGGGGTCGAGGGTGTGTCCTGGCTTGTGGGTGGGAGTGGTGACGAGTTGTTTCAGTCCGATGTTGGTGAGGTTGTCCAGGAGGGTGGTGGAGTTGGGGTCATTGAGGTTGTCGAGGTGGTAGTTCAGGTCATTTACGAGTATGTAGTCCATGGAGGCGATAGTGTGGGGTGCTATGAGGTCGGTGATGGTGTCGGCGAAGAGGGCCTGGAGGTCATGGTGCTATATGTGGGTCTTTGCTGTTGTGTCATCATTTCTCTTGAGGGCCACTATTTTAATTATTATTTTGTTTATGATGCATGAGAACCATCTTCCTAAAAGTTGACAGTTGGTATAGTAGCTGCAACTGCAAGAACTTGATTGATAACTCAGAGCTAAAAGAGACTTCCAGGCTGTCAACATTACTGCATATACACAATCTGATGGAGTTATTTAGGAAAGGGTCCCATATCAGTCCTTCGGCCCTACAGAAATAATTCAATTTTTATTGTATGAGATTGTTATATCAGGTCCCTACTGTTAAGCAACTGATGATTAATTTGAGTTTGTAGGCTTCATTAGACACGGACGATGTGTACCTCGAGGCACTACGGACATGCCTATTTTCACCGATCCACCGGCCGAAGGGAAGTATATAATTTCACACAATGGGAGCCTTGTAGAGCACCATAAGTTAACAGTACAGTCCTTAAAGCTTTTAAAACAGATTTTCTTGTTTTAACAAGGACTACATATCGGACCCATCTTCATTTTATCATTTACAAGAGCTTTAAAGTTTTAAAAGATTTTTACTACTAGTCATAGGTGCTCATATTGACCACAATTTATAGATTCATTTCTAGAACAAGGTTATTTTTTTTTAAGGGGAATGTCAATGAAAGGAGCATATGAGGAACACTCAGGTAACTGATACCTTGTTTCCAGCCTATATGAATCCTAGGGGTATTATCGTTTAACATTAAACTGTATAACAAACTGCTCGAATGAGCCTTCTATTTCAGATTTGAAGTTATCCTCAATGGCAAAAAATAATTTGATACATTTTGCAGGGAAGAAGTGAAAAGAAAATGTTACTAGTATTGATTTGAACGAATGATTCAGAATGGCACCTATGCTTTTACATTGTTTGTTTCAGACCTGATAGTCTTATGGACAATAGATATTAACACTTATATGTATGTTTTTGTCTAAGACTACAGGCCCTTCAGCAGCCACAATACATGTTCTTCTATGACACTCACTACCTACATTGTCGGAGATGCTTATCACAATCTAGTCTGAGCGCTGTAAAAAAAAAACACATCGAAGATAAATGAAGAAATAGATTTAAGTGATTTTCTCTTGGGAAGATATCTTGTGAACAATACAAGAATTATAGCTTTGATAGCTAATAAAACTATTAAAGAAGAACAAATATATTCAGAGAGAGACTCTGCAGAAAGAATCAGGGAGGCTGACAGAGAAATAACACAGGTTACTTTTAAAGATATAGACGATAGTTTTCAGACTTCAAGTGCATGTATATGACCTCTTCTAGTGCTTTGTCTGTTTTAAATCTTTTTTTGGAACTATTCACTTCCTTTTTGGCTGTTTGTCCGTTGGAATGTCAGCAACTACTTTCTTTATGGAGTGTGCTTTCTTCATTTTTATTTTGCTAAAACGATATAGATCAACATTAGCAGTCACGCCCTCTCTGACTGAATGTTAGTGCTACAAAGTTATTGCTTTTTATCTAGGAGGAGAACTACTTTCTAATTGGAGTACGCATTTGACTCTTAAAAACTCCAGCCTCCTCACATGAGACTTGTTTTTCAATGCTTGAACATGAATATTCCATTAGAATAACAAACCGTGCTTCTTGTTAATGGTTGAGAACTAATTTGACCATTCAAAGAGCACCAAGCAATGCAATGTATCTGCTCATCTTCAAAGCTGCTACTGACACACTTATCACACCCAGAGTGTGTGGTGCTGCCAATCCCCCATTCTTGAATGTGTCCAGTGTCACTTCACAAATCAAATCCTGCACCAGTACCTTCAACTCCATCTTTGATGCCACACTCGCCTCGTCTCTTCCAGCTTCAATCTTTAGCCGCTTTCTTGTGTCGACATCATCTACAGTTGGCAAGTACCAGTGTATGTACAATTTTTTCCAACATCTCTGACATTCTTGACATAAGTATGAAATGTTGAACATCACTGTCTCCAACTATGGATTCTCTCTTCAATACTTCAGGTTTGAAAGTTCGATCTGTTTCGGAATTGAATGAACTCAGTAAAAGAAGAGAAAGACAATCACAAGCTGCTGTTGTAGGTCTGGAAGTGTCTGATTTGGTGGGGGTCAGAGACCCAATACTTATAAAGCAAACACAAGGTGATGATGGACAGGGCGGTGAAACTTTTCAGACACTCGCCCCCAGTCACAGATCTGGGTTGATTCCATCATCGTTCTTTAGCTCACTTCGCCACCTCAGTTCAGACCCAGCTATATGCAAATCAGTCTTGACCCTGTGCCTCATGGGAACAGTCCAGCCCGAACTGCCAAGCCAGGTCTTCCCTGAACTGGGAACACTCATCCTGGGACAGGTTTCAGGGTAACACCCTTCATCAGCAGGCTAGCTTGAATCCAGTGGCAAAGTGAGCAAGAGACCCACATCTGGGCATACCCTGCCAACTTAGGACGAACAAAGCAAACACAAGGAGATGATGGACGCAGCGCTGAAACTTTTCAGACACTCACCCTCAGTCACAGATCTGGGTTGAACCCATCATCGTTCTTTAACTCACTTCGCCAGCTCAGTTCAGACCCAGCTATATGCAAATCAGTCTTGACCTTATGCCTCATGGGAACAGTCCAGCCCAAATTGCCTAGCCAGGTTTTCCCTGAACCGGAAATAAGCATCATGGGACTGCTTTCGGAGTAACACCTCTCATCAGCCAGGCTAGCTTGAATCCAGTGGCAAAGTGAGCAAGGGACCCACGTCTGGGCATACCCTGCCAACTTAGGGCAAACAAAGCAAACACAAGGAGATGATGGACGGAGCGCTGAAACGTTTCAGACACTCACCCCCAGTCACAGATCTGGGTTGAATCCATCATGGTTCTTTAGCTCATTTCGCCACCTCAGTTCAGACCCAGCTATATGCAAATCAGTCTTGACCCTGTGCCTCATGGGAACAGTCCAGTCTGAACTGCCAAGCCAGGTCTTCCCTGGACCGGCAAAAAAGCATCCTGGAACCGGTTTCGAGGTAACACCACTCATCAGCTAGGCTAGCTTGAATCCAGTGGCAACGTGAGCAAGGGACCTATGTCTGGGCATACCCTGCCAACTTAGGACGAACAAAGCAAACACAAGGAGATGATGGACGGAGTGCTGAAACTTTTCAGACACTCACCCCCAGTCACAGATCTGGGTTGAATCCATCATCATTCTTTAGCTCACTTTGCCACCTTAGTTCTGACCCAGCTATATGCAAACCAGTCTAGATCCTGTGCCTCATGGGAACAGTCCAGCCCGAACTGCCAAGCCAGGTCTTCCCTGAACCGGAAACAAGCATCCTGAGACAGGTTTCGAGGTAACACCCTCATCAGCCAGGCTAGCTTCAATCCAGTGGCAAAGTGAGCAAGGGACTCACGTCTGGGCATACCCTGCCAACTTATGGCGAACAAAGCACACACAAGGAGATGATGGACGGAGCGCTGAAACTTTTCAGACACTCACCCCCAGTCACAGATCTGGGTTGAATCCATCATCGTTCTTTAGCTCACTTCAGACCCAGCTATATGCAAATCAGTCTTGACCCTGTGCCTCATGGGAACAGTCCAGCCCGAACTGCCAAGCCAGGTCTTCCCTGAACCGAAAACAAGCATCCTGAGACAGGTTTCGGGGAAACACCCCTCATCAGCCAGGCTAGCTTCAATCCAGTGGCAAAGTGAGCAAGGGACTCACGTCTGGGCATACCCTGCCAACTTATGGTGAACAAAGTACACACAAGGAGATGATGGACCGAGCGCTGAAACTTTTCAGACACTCACCCCCAGTCACAGATCTGGGTTGAATCCATCATCGTTCTTTAGCTCACTTCGTCACCTCAGTTCAGACCCAGCTATATGCAAATCAGTCTTGACCCTGTGCCTCATGGGAACAGTCCAGCCCGAACTGCCAAGCCAGGTCTTCCCTGAACCGGAAACAAGCATCCAATAGTTATACCCAAATATGCCTTTGAAGTGGGGGTGACTTCAAAGAATGGTCTTTGAAGTGCACAAGTATCTTTTCTTCCTCAGCCCTTGCTCCAGACTATTTGTGGGGGGTAATCAGCTCTTTGTGTGGGGTCAGGCGGCCACTACCTATTCATATGTGATGGTCAGCCCCTCCCTCCCTTCCTGCTCAGAAAGAGCCATCAGAATGCAGATGAGTTCTCAGATACACCTAACCTTGCTGTGTTTGTGGCTTTCTAGATGGAATGCACAAAGTGTAGCTGTCACCCACCCCAGACGTGTATTGGGAAAATAGCATGTTACAATGCATGCTATTACATTGCGTACTATTACAACGCGGTCGTTACAACGACCGTGTTGTTAGTACGCAATACCTTTACATCGCAAGTCATTACAACCACTTGCTGTAGGGGGCGCACTGGACTTAGGAATAGCATTATTTACTATTCCTACTCCAGTTTGCGCAACAGTAGGGAATGTGTTGGATTTCATATCCAATACCTTAGCGCCCCTTACAGCAAGTCGTTCTAATGACTTGCGATGTAAAGGTATTGCGTACTAACAATGCGGTCGTTGTAACAACCACGTTGTAAAAGCACTGCATTGTAAGAACAGCGTTGTAAATGCTGTTTCTCGTGTACTGGAGGCAGGCTGCAGGCACACAGAGCAGTAAGAGCAGAGAAATACCTACTTTCTAAAAGTGGCATTTCTAAAATAGTAATGTCAAATCCAACTTTACCAGCAAAGAGGATTTATCAATACTACTCCAAAGATATAAAAAATGATGCAGCTACTCCTTTCTAATCACGAATTACAGCCTAAAAGTGTATTAAGGAATTCCCAATGTTAACCTATGGGAGGTGTAGGCCTCACAGTAGTGAAAAACGAATTTGGGTGTTTGTCACTATCAGGACATGCATTAATTAACAGTACATATCCTACCTTTTATGCACACATGACCCAGCCCTATGGGCTACCTAGGGTCTACCATAGGGGTGACATGTGTACTAAAAGGGGAATTTAAGGCTTGGGAAGTAGTTTTAAATGCCAAGTCGAAGTGGCAGGGAAATTGCACACCCAGGCCCTGCAATGGCAGGCCTGAGGCAGGTTTGAAAGGCTACTTTTGTCTGTGGCACAACCAGTGCTGCAGACCCAGTAGTAGCATTTAGATTGCAGGCCCTGGGTATATGGTATACCACTTTACAAGGGACGTGTAAGTAAACTAAATATGGCAATTGTGTATACACCAATGCTGCCATGTTTAGGGGAGAAGCACATGCACTTTAGCACTAGTTAGCAGTGGTAAAGTGCTCAGAGTCCTAGGGCTAGTAAATAGAATCAGCACAAAGAGGAGGTAAGCAGGTAAAAGACCCCCCTAAGGATGACAGGTCCAACACGATGATGCAGCGAGCGCAAGGTAAGTAGTTTTCTTTCTTTTATTTAACTTTACCTCGTCGTCTGTTGACTTCCCCCCACCACCCCACCCCACCGCTCTTACCTGCACAGGCCGCTCCTGGTGTGGCGCCTATTCTGCTAGAGGGCAAACTCTATTCGAGCACCATAGGATCTCTAAACAGGCACAGCACACACGATCCTTACTGGGGAAGTTGTTTTATAGGGCATTGTCAGGGGTTAGGCAATGTATTTACCTTAGGGCAGTTAGCATTGAGATAAATACATTTCCTGGCCCCTACCAGTGCTTCTATCAACAGTGGAAATTTGATGGCCCACCAAATCGGTGCAGACTCCGCAACTAGAAACAAAAAACACAGGCCCAGATTTATGAAGCCTTCGTATTATCCTAGCATTGTGCAAGACGACACAAGGACAACGCAAAGGCCTCTGTAATACAAAAGCCACACAAGGGGCGATTTGCTCGGTCTTGAGTGGCTTTGTAATGAAATGTAACTCATAGCATCTGATTGCACTGCGTTACATTACATTTCAACTTGGGAGGTGTTCAATGGGCGGAGCATGAGTGTTCCCATGCATCCCTGGATTCTGGAGCATTCCAAGATTTACTAAATCTAAGTAAACCTGAGAATGCATCAAATTGCTACACCCTCGGAAGTGAGGCACAATGAGGAGAAACATTTTTATTTCTCTTCTTTATTTCCTCTTTCGACATGTGCTGCATTCTTCAGATCTTCAGAACAAGTAGAAAGAGGAAAAGGCCTCTATGGATTGTTTTTGTACATTATGTTGCACAGATACCTGTGTTGGCGCTAGGCTGTACAAAGTGCACCAGCGCAAGCAGAGAGCATAAATGCTTCAAATCTTTGTAAATATAAAGCATTTCTGTTCTTTTCCTTTCACGCAACGCAGCAACTTTGCTTAGTATTAGTAAATGTGCACCACAATGCAATCAATCAATCAATCACAGAATTTGTAAAGCGCACTACTTACCCGCGAGGGTCTCAAGGCGCTAGGGAAAAAAGAAAAGGGGGGGGTGCTGCTACTGGTCGAACAACCAGGTCTTGAGTAGCCTCCTGAAGGTCAGCAGGTCTTGGGTCTGTTGTAGGCTTAGTGGAAGGGTGTTCCAGGTCTTGGCGGCGAGGTGGGAGAAGGATCTGCCGCCGGTGGTAGTTCTTCGAATGCGAGGGACGGTGGCGAGGGAGAGGTCGGCGGAGCGGAGTTGGCGGTTGGGGACGTAGAAGAGGAGTCGTCTGTTGAGGTAGGCTGGGCCAGTCTTGTGGAGTGCCTTGTGTGCGTGGATGAGGAGTTTGAAGGAGATTCTCCTGTCGACGGGGAGCCAGTGCAGGTTCCTCAGGTGGGGGTGATGTGGCTGTGGCGTGGTACATCGAGGATCAGGCGTGCGGAGGCGTTTTGTATGCGTTGCAGTCGCTTGATGAGCTTGGCCGGGGCTCCCGCGTAGAGGGCGTTCCCATAGTCAAGTCTGCTACTGACGAGGGCCTGGGTGACTGTTCTTCTTGTGTCTGTCGGGATCCACCTGTAGATCTTGCGAAGCATGCGGAGGGTGTTGAAGCAGGAGGATGAGACTGCGTTGACTTGCTTGGCCATGGAGAGCGTTGAGTCGAGGATGACTCCCAGGTTGCGTGCGTGGTCGGTGGGTGTCGGGGCTGCTCCCAGCGTCGTTGACCACCAGGAGTCGTCCCAGGCTGAGGGTTGGAGCCGAGGATGAGGACCTCTGTCTTCTCCGTGTTCAGTTTTAGTCGGCTGATCTTCATCCAATCGGCGACGGCCTTCATTCCTTCATGGAGGTTGGATTTGGCGGCGAGGGGGTCCTTGGTGAGGGAGAGGATCAGTTGAGTGTCGTCAGCGTAGGAGATTATGTTGAGGTCGTGCTGTCTGGCGATGCGTGCGAGCGGGGCCATGTAGATGTTGAACAGTGTTGGGCTGAGGGACGATCCCTGGGGTACGCCGCAGATGATCTCGGAGGCTTCGGATCGGAATGGTGGGAGCCGGACTCTCTGGGTTCTGCCGGCGAGGAAGGAGGTGGGCCATTCCAGGGCCTTGTCTCGGATCCCTGCGTCGTGGAGGCGTGCGCTTAGAGTGCGGTGGCAGACAGTGTCGAAGGCGGCGGAGAGGTCCAGCAGGATGAGGGCTGCGGTCTCACCGTTGTCCAGCAGGATCCTGATGTCGTCGGTGGCGGCGATGAGGGCAGTCTCAGTGCTGTGGTTGCTGCGGAACCCCGATTGGGATGGGTCCAGGATGCTGTTTTCTTCGAGGTATCGGGTTAGCTGTTTGTTGACGATCTTCTCGATGACCTTGGCTGGGAACGGAAGCAAGGAGATGGGCCGGAAGTTCTTGAGGTCTCTCGGGTCCGCCTTGGGTTTTTTGAGTAGGGCGTTGATCTCTGCATGTTTCCAGCTCTCTGGGAAGGTCGCGGTCTCGAAGGAGAGATTGATGACGTTGCACAGGTGGGGTGCGATGGAGCTGCTGGCTTTGTTGAAGATGTGGTGCGGGAAAGGGTCTGACGGGGAGCCGGAGTGTATTGTGCTCATGGTCTTGATGGTGTCCTCGATGTTCACGCTGGCCCAGGCTGGCAGGGGGTCGTGGTCGATGGTGTGCGGCGGGTCTGGTGCATCGATCTTAGTTAGGGCTGTCTGGGTGTTGAAGCTGTCGTGGATGTCGGCGATCTTGCGGTGGAAGAAGGTGGCGAGGGAATCGCACAGGGGTTGCGATGGCGGGATGTCGTTGGTGTTGGAGCTGGGGTTGGAGAGTTCCTTCACGATGTTGAAAAGCTCCTTGCTGTTGTGTGCGTTGTTGTCGAGGCGGTCTTTGAAGGAGATTCTCTTGGCGGACTTGATGAGGTGGTGGTGGTTACGGATGGCGTCTTTGTGGGCTGCGTGGCTGTCCGGTGTCTTATCACTGTGCCATTTCTTCTCTAGTTTCCGGCAGGTACGCTTGGAAGCTAGGAGTTCCGAGGTGAACCAGCTGGCTCTTTTGGTGGTGTCACTGTAGGTGAGTTTTTCAGCGGGGCGAGGGTGTTGGCACAGTCGTCCATCCATCGTCTGAGGTTGCAGGCAGCGTCGTCGGTGTTGGATGGGTCGGAGGGAGGGCTGAGAGCGAGGGTTGCCCGAAGTTGGTCTTCGGTGACTTTGCTCCAGCAGCGGCGTGGGATCTGTTGGGTGCGGTGGTGTGTGGTGGGTTTCTGGAAGGTGAAATGAATGCAGCGGTGGTCGGTCCAGAGGAGTTCCGTGGTGTGGCTGAAGGAGACGTGGGAGCTTGAGGAGAAGATGGGGTCAAGCGTGTGGCCGGCGGAATGGGTCGGTGTTGTGACGAGCTGGCTCATCCCGAGGTTGGCGAGGTTGTCGATCAGGGTGGTGGAGTTGCTGTCGTTGTTGTTCTCCAGGTGAAAGTTCAGGTCTCCGAGGAGGATGTAGTCGGTAGAGGTCAGGGCGTGCTGATGAAGTCGGCGATGGAGTCGCTGAACTGGGGTCGGGGCCCAGGGGGTCTGTAGACAAGGGTGCCTCTAAGGGTGGTGTTGGGGTCCGTGTGGATCTGGAAGTGCATGTGTTCGGCGGTGCTGAGAGTGTCGTCGGTGCTGGTTGAGACCCTGATGGTGTTCTTGTGGACGATGGCGATTCCTCCTCCTACTGCGTTGACGCGGTCTCTGCGGGTGATCTTATAGCCGTCTGGGATGGCTATGGCGATGTCGGGGGCGGAGGAGTCGTTCATCCAGGTTTCTGTCAGGAAGGCGACGTCTGGTGATGATGTGTCGAGCAGGTCCCAGAGCTCGACGGCGTGTTTGCGTGCGGAGCGGGTGTTCAGTAGGATGCACCGGAGGTGGTTGAGGTCCTTCTTGGCGGGCGCCTCAGTGGCTCTGAGGCTGGTGTAGCTACAGTTCCGGCAGGTGAAGGGACCATGGGTGCGTTTCGGGGCGGCCTTGAAGCAGTTGTGCGTCCGTCCGGGGTTGAGAGCGTGGAGTGTGGTGGCATCGTATCGGCGTCGGTCCTCGAGGCTGGAGCGGGGGGCGCGCGGCCCAGGGGTTCTGGCGCTGGGCACGGTCCAGGCACGGACGGGCGCAGACGGGCTTGCCTTAGGCGCGCCTTGGCCGCGCAGCGGCCGCCATATATGGGGAGGTGGGAGGGAGGAGCAGCTGGGAGGCAGGGGCAGCAAATGGGCAGTCAGGGGGGCGGGGCCGCAGGGGACGCAGCGGCGGGAATGGAGAGAGGCAGCGAGGGGCACAGAAGGCAAAATGGACACAAGGGAGGTGGGGGCAGCGAGGGAACAGAGGAGAAAACGGGCACAGTACAGTGGGGGCAGCGAGGGGCACAGAAGGCAAAATGGACACAAGGGAGGTGGGGGCAGCGAGGGAACAGAGGAAAAAACGGGCACAGTACAGTGGGGGCAGCGAGGGGCACAGAAGGCAAAATGGACACAAGGGAGGTGGGGCAGCGAGGGAACAGAGGAAAAAACGGGCACAGTACAGTGGGGTCAGAGCCCATACAGTTGCACACGCCACCATCGCTTGCCCGCCCCTGCGCAACCAGGCCTCACTGCTCACCTTCCGCCATCGGCGTGTCTCCAAGAGGGCCCACCACGTTCCGGAGGGATCTCCAAGGCCGGGGCCCGTGACCATGGCACCCTCCACATCATGCGGCCCCGCGCCACGGACCACCAGGTCACACACATGTTGCTGGGTCTTGATATCGCAATGGCAGAGACCACATCTGTGGACACGGCATCATCGCAAGATGCATACCCGCTCAGCGCTTGAGGTGCCACTAACTCTGTGAACTGCAACGCAACGCCACGTGGCGGGAGGCCCGCCCTGCCCTTGCCCAGGCCCACACTGCGGGCCAGCAGGTCTCACACAAACCCATGCCAGTCCGGACCGCCAGGACAGCGCATCATCGCAGGCTGCACACCCGCTTGGCATTTCAGGTGCCCCTATCTCACTGCACCGCAAGACACCTTCCCGTGGCGGGGTGCCTCTGCCTGCCGCAGTGTATCCGGTGCCACCAAGTCTGTGCCCCGCTAGCCATGGACCCGTAATGATTGAGTCCCGTTGTACGGACGCCATCATGTCACCCCTGGCACTGGGCAATGTGAGGTGGCATGGCCCTAGGCCCTCATGCGTAGATGGGAACTACACGGAGGCACCCAGTTGTGGAGTTGAAATGGCGTCCAGCACGTGCGCCAGGCCCTTTTTATTGGCAGGGTCACATGTCCTGTGACGCCTGTGCTGGATGGGTGTGGTGTGGGTGTACACCAGCCATGAGGGAGTGGCTGTGGCATGCTGACAACTAGACCTGTGAGCTGCAGATCCCTGCAGTGCAGCGCTGGGTCATGTAGCGTTGTCGTCCCCCCTGTGTGCGTAAGCGGAGTAGGCTGCCCTGGCATATGCCAGTCCAGCGTAAGGGTGTGAACAATGACCCCCGGGCTCTGGGCGTGATTCCGTCCTGGGCTGGAAAAGGAAGTGACTAATGGATGTGTCTTTGTTGAAGTGTCGGCAACCCCCGGCCTGCAACGGAAATGTGCCACCCAGTGACAAAAGTCCCACAACATGGGCAACATGGACGTAAGGGGGAATCACTGACCCTACATTCATCCATACTTCCACACTTGAAAGATCATAGGCATGACACATCAGTGTGAATATGAATGTTTATTGCACATTCAAGGGAGTGTTGCAGCTGGAGCAGTACAGGGCCATGCCAACACCACTTCACATTGTCGGCCCGTGTAGGGCCAGCCAGAGTCCTTCAGGGAGTGACCGGTACATCAGGAGAGGAGGAGTTCAGTCCGCAGTCTGATAGCTGTGTCATTGGTGAGCAAATAGAATATGGCAGTCCATGTCGGGGTCCGAGGTGAGTGTCGCAGAGTGCATCGGGGGACAATGGAAGGTGATGATGCAGAGGGCAGAACCAAGCAGAAACAGGCCACATGGAGGAGATGTATGCTACTGCGTCCTTCTGACCACGAAGGCAGATTCATCCGCATCTTCGTCCGCTGCTGTTGCCTGTCCCTCACATGTGGGTGGTGGTGTTATGTCTCCAGCACTGTGTGGCACTGACACATCAGGGGCCGGAGATGGGGATGGGGTGGTAGCAGCAGCATGCATCAGCGCAAGGCCTTGTGGCAGCAAAGCCATGAGGAGGGTCTTAATGGCATGGAGGGACCCAACTAGATCTCACTGGTGTGCAGCCGTGGCAGCCGCTCTTTCCGCCTGCGTCCGCTCCATGTTCTCCATGATCCTCCGCATGTGTCCCAACTCCCGGGCGAGCTCGCTGGAGGCACTCTGACTTGACAGTCGTTCCTGTCGCAGAGTCAGGACTCTAGCGATGTTAGCCATGGTTCATTGGAGAGCATAGAGCGGACTGTGGGTGTCCGTTAGGGACTGTGAGTGGTCCCTGATGGGACTTAGACACCCACGTATGGCGTCTAGTTTGGCTGCCATGCGGTCGAAGCCCACCTGCACCTGTTCAGCCAGCTTCTCCTGGCACCCCAACACACGGCGTTGGAAGGTCATGTGTTCGTCGTGGGGGTCCTGGGAGGCGACCGTGGTGGTGGGTGCTGCCTGCTGTGTGTACTGTGCAGGGGGTGGGTTCTCCTCGTGGCAGCTGGGCTGCCCTGCTCCTGGAAGTGGGCTGCGTAGGCTCTCCATGAGCTGTTGGAGGGCGTCGGAGTCGAAGGTGTGGTGGTCCTCTTCGTCATCAGAGAAGAGAGGTTCGGACTGCACTGCAGGAGGTGTTGGATTTCCCCCTGCAATGTGGAGGGGAGATGCAGTTTAACATCGTGTTGACATGTATGTTGACGCATTGTACAGGTTCACATTCAGACTGCATGACAGTGTACATTGTGACTGTTTGGGGGGGCTGCCTATTAGATGCGGGACAATGGACATCCCGACTACATCACGGATGTGTGTTTGTACTTGTACATTGTCAACTCACATTTCCATGCAGTGCCAAATGTGATTGGCCAGTTTCTACGCACATGCGGCAGCAGTTGTGTCCTCTGTTCTGTTGTGGACGTGTTGCGGTTTGTACCACATCGTTGTCAATGTTGATGTGCTCTGCATGTAATGTGTGTGTGCCGCATTTTGGGGGAGTCGCCCCTGCTGGTCTGATTTCGCTGCCCCTTATCCCTTACATCCGGTGTGCCTCTGGCTTCTGTGCTTATGCGGTGCTGAGATGTTGCATACCTGTGTGCATTGGTCTCTTGGTGGGAGTTTGAGGTCTGGGGCATGGTTTGTACGCAGATGTGCTGTGCTTACTTGTGCATGTGTGCCATTGTGCCCATCTCCCCCGTCCCCCCAGTCCCTGGTGGTTACTCACCCTGTTGCTGTTGTGTCCGGTCATGTTCAGCAGTGTCCGGTCCCCCCCACTCCTGCCACCGTCTCCCCACTGATGACTGTGGAGACCATTTCCTCCATCTCGTCCAGCTCCTCCTGTGTCGCTGGACTCCCACCTCCAGTCTGCATTGCTGCCTTCAGGTTGTTTGCGAGTTTCAGCTTGGTTTTGCGCTTCACATCATTCCAGCACCTCTTGACCTCGTCCATTGTCCTCTTCAGCACTCCGACTGCATTCACCTTGTCCACGATGGTCTGCCATATTCCATTTTTATTTGCCAGTGACACAGTGGAGGTGACGAACAGTAGTTGATGGTGTTCTATCACCTCCGTTATCAGGATCCTGTTTTCCTGCGGACTGAACCACTTCTTCCGACTCTTCTTGTCCTTGCTCTTCCCTGACCCGAGGTCCCAGGCTGGTCCTCCGTGGGGCTTGTGGGGTTCTGGTTGTCCTCTGTGCTTGCTCCGGGTGCCTCCATTGTGCTTCGCTGTTGTTTGTCTTTTTTTTTCTATTTTTATAGTGCATTTTCCCGCATGACGCGTGGGAATTGCAGGCCTGTGGCTGCTTTTCGCAGATTTTTGTATCGCTATTGGCGTCATTGCTGCTATTTTCGCGTTGGGGTTTCGCGTTTTTGCAGCGTCGCGTTGCTTTTAACGCATTCGTTTGTCGCGTTCTCGTGTGTCTATCGCATGGTGCCGCCGTGTTGGGAATACCACGTTAACACAGAGTTATTTTCCCACGATGGACTGCGATATGCAGAGTTGCGTTAGGCTGGACTTGCGGTGGTTATCACACGTTCTTGTGAATATGCCCCTCTGTTTCTCTTCCGAGTGCAAGAATTTTTTTAATTAGGGCAGAAAGTTCTAGAAACCAGGCCTGTCTGGCCAATCCTAGGGCACCACATCACCCCTCCACCCCAGTTGCAACATTCCTGTACAGCATGCTGAGACAATTCAAGACGGCGCTATCAAAAGGCCTCTATTCACATCTCGTCCTGGGGACTCAGCTCCACCCTAGCTGATATACCTAACAGGGAGTGTCCCACTAAAACATCCAAGGGGAGCCTCCTCCTGTGTTGGCTCTTGAGATCTGGGCTTTCACCTTTGTTGAGTGGTCCTGGGCTGACCCAACCCTGTCAGTGTGACAGCTAATTAACAGGTGAAGGTTTTCTTCCCCACCCCTTCCTCCTCATGAGTGGACTGAAGCACTGTTAATTGCTCCTTTTGGGTTGGGAGGCCTTTGTTACCTCTCCTGGGGAGCAGAGTAATTAACTTGGCCCCCAGTTGGGTGACAAAAAGCCTGGAATATAATCCAGAGCTGAGCCAGAAAAATGTGAAAATTCTAGGTGACCCATAAGGTGTACATGTATGTGCGTGGGACTTGCGTTTCGAAACCTGATGTGCATGTTTTTTCCCAGTACCAAGATATCTTGCTGGACTTTGATGGCCTGAGGGAAGTGAAACTGTACTTTAAGGAAAATTCCCCCCAATGTGTATAATATAGTGACACTACAGATAAACCTGTAAACTCTACTGACCTTATCTATGGGTACCCACTAATACTATAAGGCCTACCCCAGGTCAACATCTTACCGTCCCCTCTCTGCCAAGAGACCTGAGTGCAGTTACCAGGCTGCGCACGACAGTAGTATCACATACGCAGTCCACACACATGTTCACGTGTAACCAGCCAACTGCTCCTTACCCTAGATGCATCACAACGGCCTTATCATAAAAGGCAGACACTAGCAGTAAACATGTGCAGCCCATTTACCATGTGATTACCGTGTGTGAGACACAAGTTGTGAGACTCACCCACTGTAAAAAGTCCAAAACCGGGAGCACAAAAACTGGATGTAGTACATGGTGGAAACCCATTTGCAACAGGGCTCATTAAAGTAGACGTTGCTATATTATTCTTTCGGTTGGAAAGGATTTGCCAAGCCATAATAATATGGTATCTTTTTTTCCTGCTTTGCTACAGGACTGATGAAAATCTGGTTTGTTTTACGTGACTAAATCTACTTATCAGAACTCCAGATTATGACCTTTAAATATAAAATTATTTGATACTATCCAAAATAGATACCTTATGCTTTAACATATTTGTTTAAAAAACTAGTTATATCTTTGGCCTTGCTCTTAAACAGGTGATAATTGTAAACATTACTCATTAAAATCTCCCCCTCCTAACCTCTTCACACTGCACACTCTAAGTGCTTGACCTGAGGTTGTATTCCACTCGATGTCCAATATGCAGAATGGAAGTGACATCATGTTTAAAGTACCTTTTTAACCTACACTACAATGAAAGTATATGAGTAGATTATGTATGCATGGATTACTAACATCATGAAGGACATTATGAATTGTACAATGATGTATTCATTTTTATTTCATTTTATTATCTTTCTTCTTTTTTTCTTTTGACTCAGCCTTGAAAAGCAGCCAGAAAGCTGTGAAACATGTGTCACCTGAAAGCTTGGGTGGTTAAAATCTATGTGTTTTTTTACTTGAAAACAGCTAAAGCACAAAAATAGAATGACGTTTGATTTACAGCGATGCTAATTAGTCTTGATGCTCATATATTTCAACTAATAATGTATAATTATTTTTATTCTATACCTTTGAAAAGCTCATGTAATAACATTTTTTAAGTTAATCTTTTTTTAATTAAATGAAATTGTCATAATTAGTGTATTTGATATCAGTGTTACTGTATGTTAATTTTAGGACCTCTTATTTCTCGCCTTTGTACTCTTGTGGCACCAGAGAGGCAACTGGAGGGCTAAAACCCACCTGACGCAGTACAATTTCTATAAAGCACAAATAAGGTAGACCCAGTCTCAAAAAGAAATGTTATCGCCTGAGATCATTTTTTAGGGAGGGAATTTCATGTGCTGTTGGTCAATCCCTTACCTTAGGACGGTACCCCTCTCCCACCCTTAGATGGCATGCTTCATCATCGGGTTCATCCTCGCAACAGGGCCAGTGGTTCCTAGTGTGGTCTACAACCCCTTTAAATATGGGAGTAGATCCTTGGAGTGCTGTTTACAAGTAGATGCCCTATAAGAGTCAATGGTGAGGGGGAGGTATGCAGAGTGTGGGGTGAGCATAGGTAGGAATAAACTACCTCACGATGGGCTGAACAACTTTTATTCAGGTGTCCCAAGGGATAGGTTAAAACTGAGAGTGGAGTGAACTTCATCCCGATTGGAGAGGGCTTAACATGTTTCTCCCTGGCTCGTGACCTTACAAGGGGGTTCTAGGCATTCTTCAGGGCCATTATTGGGGAGAATAGTCACTCTGCTAAAGACAGCGCTAAAGTGTTGTCCGACTAATAGAAATGTTACCGACAGTGACCCACAATAGTTGTGGTAAGAGTCCACCGCCATATTTACCTAAAGCACTGAGCACTTTTTATAAGAAACTAAATATTATATGCTTTAGGCTGACATACCTAGGTATGCTCTATGCAAGATGTAGAAATGTATGCATTTTGAATCTGGCATTTCTCAACACCTTATGTGCAGTGGCGGCTGGTAGGAAACGGGGGTGGCGGGGCAAGGGTGAGGGGGGTCTGAAAAATATAAAATAAAAACATACTTACCTTTATCGCCCCCTCTCCTCCGTCTCCACTTCGCTTCTCTTCTTGACTCCAGTCTGGAAGAAGCTGCAGGAAGCACCCGGGCACACAGGCTCCCCAGAGCCAATCACAACGCTGCAATGCAGCGTTGTGATTGGTCTGAGCACCATGGATCAGCGCTTAGATAGGGACAGGGAGCCTTTGCATATTCCCCATCAGGCTGTGCATTTCAGCCTGGTGAGGAACATGCAAAGTGCGCATGAACTGGGCCGGGCCAAGACGGCCGGCCAAGCAGTCATGCGCACTTAAGTTTGCCCAAACCACTCCTCCCTAAGCCACCAGCACCGCTCACCCTAACCTAGCCCAGCAGTAGCAAAAAATAGAATGATAATAACGTTGTTATTATCATTTTATTTTTCCCTTTTTCACTGCTGTAAGAGCAGTGGGGCGACGCTCCTCCGCCTTAGCGGAGAAGCTGCCACTGCGTGACTAGCGAGGAGTCTCGCTTAACTGTGTCTATAAATCTAGTGTTGTTTTCCTCTGATTGTCCTGAGAGGGCGGCTTTGATTTGTTTTCTTGTTGCTTATTTCGTTCATTCCTCTCCATAGACCCCGGAGCTGCTGGGGTTGCGGAGTGCGGGCTCGGTTGCATCTATTGTGGTATCGTGCACCAACCCTAATGGTTGTCCATGTGACAGGCGGGCTGTACTTTGAGGTGCACTGTCCCAGCATCAAGCGAAAGCTGTCCTTCGAATGTAGATGTAGAACTGTGGGAGGGGGGCACCCCTGGGGCTGCTGCACAGCAACAGGCCGTCAACAAATGTGCTTCTTATGGCGATCACAAATGTCCCGAGCACCCCAAAGGCTCCAGTTTTTAAAACCTTGGGGGTCTTTTAAATTACTAACGAAAACATGCTGGACTCGTGTATTTTTTCATGCCTAGAAAAAACAGCATCCTAAAAGCAGTATGTTTTTTTTTACAAATTAAAAATGTGTGAATGCTGAACACAATTGTCACTGCGTTGTCTCTTTCCTCCACGCGACTGTCCTAATTTTTCTCGTGGTGTTCCTGTACAGTGAGTGCACTTGGCAGCGCATGCTTGCTTGACATCAAGTGCCCCCTTATGTGTTTTTTTTTTTTTGAGTCTGAAGGTGAATTGGGTGTAGGGTGCACACGGGGCGCCTTTGTTTCTGAAATATATGACGTGTACAAAGTGTGCATTTGTCTGCGGGTGCTGCTATCAGTCACCCCTGCGTGACATTTGTTATTCATTTTATCCACATCCTCTTTCTACATAGGGCGAGGGGTGAACTGACTGCTGAAGGGGAAGGAATCAGTCCTTCCTTCACTGACCTGCCTCTGACTACTGTACCCCACCTCTACCCCGGGGAGAGGGTAAAGAAGATGGCGGGCACTCGGTTAGTCACCCTCATGATTTACAATTCTTGGAAATGTCCTTACTTGTGGAAGGACAGTGGTTGCCTTCCAAGCTTCCACCCAGTGCTGTGCACGCCTCTCCCAGTGCTGTGCACGCCTCTCCCAGTGCTGTGCACCCCTCTCCCAGTGCTGTGCATGCCTCTCCCAGTGCACGTCCCGAATTGTCTGTCACCAACGGCCTTGTGACCGTACCCGTGGTGCCCCTTTTCTGTCTGTTGACCCTTTTTCTCACAATATCTGACAGGGCTTGAATACCCTTGGGCTTCATTTGTGCCCACACTGGACAGACACAAAACAAAGGCACTGCAAAGCCGAGATAAATAGACTGAACATTAATAAATTAACTGCAGTTCGTGTGGAGAGGTGTGGTGCAGCGGCCAGGGCAGCTGACTTCGGAGCACAGGGTTCACGGTTCGATCCCCGGCTCCGGCGGCAGCTCAGCTCAGCTCAGCACCATGTGACTCTGGGCAATAGCTCACTTAATTTCCACTACGGCCCCCAGCGCCTTGAGACCCGTAAGGGTGAGTAGCTGCGCTATATAAAAACGGACTTACATATAGAGTAGAGATTTCGGGGCTTATTTACAAGCCCCTTGCGCCACCCGTAGGTCATTTTTCCCATGTTAAAAATGACGCAAAAGGAGGCGCGCGGCAGCAGCGAGACAAGATGGCCGCTCCCTGAGACGCGCTCCGACACCGAGTTCCGGTCGGCGCTGAAGGGTCCTGTTTACGTTTGCGGTCACGTCTACAAAGCATGGCTCTTCGCAGCGGATGCAGCAGGGCACATTTAGGCAAGTTTGTGGACCTGTAGAGGGTCTTTTTCACCGCTTTTTTCCCTCTGCTGGCTCTACCTCAGTGACCCTGTTCTGGGGGGCCGCCATTTTGCGACATTGCTGTCGGATATTTTTTTCTTCTCCACAGCAATGTCACTTTGTAACGTCTTTTAGTCCTATAGTCAGTTGTCAGTAGGGATACAACTAGGATTAACCAAAGACACCAACATGGATTAGCGAATGCTACACACGCGTCGGACTGACTATTTATCCCTTTATTTTTAACTGCCTTCTGTCTGTTGCTGTTGGCTTTTTGTAGGCGGTCTGCCCTGGCATGAGGTGCACTGATGGTCATTTACTGCCCCATTTTTGAAACATTGCCCACAACGCTGATGGTCACTATATTTACTGAGGCAAGTTTACAGATCTGCTGTCGATCTTTTTTTTTTATGCCTGCTCTTTCACTTGCTTCTCCATTGGGTCTCTACTTTGTGCAGCTGCCATTTACTTTTGGTTTATATGCAATGTCTGCAAGCAAATGACTCTGCTTAACATCTGTTCTTCAGAACGTTACATTTAATGCCACATGCCTGTTGGATGGACCATCCCTCTCATATGTGACGGTTGCTGTGATATGCTTTATTCTTCCTCCTTTACTCTCAGGCACTGAAGCTATTTTACATTTTTTAGTATAGCTTTGCTGGCGTTTTGCTGACATCCTTTTTTAATAGGCTGTAATACTTTTGGCCTTGGAATTTTGTGCCCTGAGAAACCCTACTTTCTGCTGCGTCATTTACCACACCCCACCATGGATTCCCCACACTCAAACAAGCCTAATGAAACAGCTGGGCCTTCCTCTGGTGGTCGTAAGGATTCTGCTGTCAGCACCAACAAGCGTGTCAAAAAAGACTCGTCCTCTCCATCGAAATCCCCTCTTCCCCTGACGTTAGAGGACATCATGGATGAGCTGCGCCTTATTAGACCTTTCATGACGGACACTACTGCTACTCTTCAGAGAATTGAAGACAAATGGTCCGGTCTCGATTCTAGACTTTCGGATGTGGAGCAAAAAATAAGTGATGCACAGGACATTGCTGCCAGAGCCGACTCCCTCACTAAAGAAGTTACTCAACTTAAAAAATCTACGGAGGACTTAGAAAATCGGAATAGGCACAATAATTTGCGCATTTATGGAATTCCAGAGGGTCCTGAGGGCTCGGACATGATCTCCTTTTTGAAGACTCAAGTCCTGCAGATTGTTGGTCTCCCAAAATCTATGGATTTTAATATCCAAAGGGCGCATCGACTGGGTCCTCGGATTGCATCCTCTTCAACTAAACCAAGAGGCATTATTGCATATTTCCTTCTCTACTCCGATCTTATGGCTATCCTCAACGCTGCCAAGCAACACAAGCAGATGCTCTGGTCTGGGCACAAAGTTTTCTTTAGTCAAGATGTCTCTAAGCCGACAGCCAATCGACGTAAGGAATTTCTCGACCTTAGACCATCTCTGAGATCTATAAATGCCTGCTATAGCCTTATACATCCGTGCTTTTTCAAAGTGACTTATAAAGACAGAACTTTTACTTTTGATGACCCGGCTGATCTTCGAAAATGTATTCACACCCACAAAGGAGAAGCTATGGAACTGGGCAAGCCTTAATTGTTTTCATGTTTGTTCTCTTCCTGTCTCTTAGGTCTTCCCTGTGAAGCTCCTGACGCTGATGTTGATGCCCACGTTCTCCTTCTGTTTTGTCTTGTATGACTCATTCCGTTCATTGCCTTCCCATTGTCTGGTAAGTTCCCTTCCATTCTGTTTCATATGTTTACTTTGTTTATCGGTAATATCTTATCTCTTCTTTTTTTTTTTTTTTGTAAACTTATCCTTTCTCGGTGTCCCCTCTCTTTTGGAGTGGCCGTCTTGTTACTTGCCCCCCCTCATTAATGCTCTTTCGGTTTCTGATCACTATGAATAAAGCCTCCTGGCTTTTCGTCATCTTTTCTTTGTTATCTTTTTCTGGGCGACTATGCTCCCCTCTTCTTTTTCTATTCTGTCCCCTTTTCCTTTTCTTTTTCACCTTCCCCCTCTCTTGCTTCTTCTCTCATGTGTCTATTGCATCTTTTCAATTTCTACCTATGATATTTCATAATTCTATTCTCCTTTTTTCCTCTTTATGGTTATATCAAACTAGTAACTCCATGCTACTTCCTCTTTGTTGGTTCCTGTCTTCCGCTTCCCATTCGTCTCTCCATATTTCTCTTTTATTTGCCTACGCCTTTTTCCGATATTGGCACATCCTTTTGATTGGTTTTTCACACCTTTTTTTCTACTCACTTCTTAAGTTTCTCTTACTTTCCTGTTTATCCCTGCTTAAATTTTATCAATGAATGGCCTTCGTATAATTTCATGGAATGTTAAAGGTATTCGTAGTCCTGTCAAAAAACAGCGTGTTTTGTCTCACCTTGCTAAATTAAAATGTCATGTAGCATTACTACAAGAAACACACCTCAAGTTACAAGATCTGTCTTCGCTGCGCAAACAATGGGTTGGAGAGGTTTTCTGTTCCCCGGCAGTGAATAACAAGAATGGTGTTGTTATTTTGTTTCACAAATCTTTAAATGTTCAGTTACAAAATGATTTCCAAGATACTAATGGTAGATGGCTGTTTTTGAATACTAAAGTTAATAATATTCCACTCTCCTTTTGTAATGTTTATGGCCCTAATGGCACTGATTTATCTTTCTGGAATGATTTTTCTATTCTTCTCTCATCCCATGCTGTTGATAATTTGATTGTGGGCGGTGATTGTAACCAACTCATGGACCCCTTCCTAGATCGGAAATCCCAGACTAAATACATCCCTAACAAAATGCCGAAGATTTTTCATAAGGCTGTCACCTCTAGAGGCTTGGTAGATTCATGGAGAACATCTCACCCTGACGTTTTAGAATATTCCTTTTCTTCCCCTGTTCACAGGTTTCACTCCCGTATATAGACTACATTTTTCTCACTCAACATGCTCTCCAATTCATGACTAATGCAGAGATCGGTTCCATTCTTATCTCAGATCATGCCCCCATCATTTTAGATATGGAATATCCTTCGCCTGCCCCTACTTCTCGTCGATGGCGTTTTAATAATTCCCTCCTCCTGGACTCTAAATTTGTCGAACAATTCACACTTTTTATTCTGGAATCCTTTCAAAATAACATATCCCCTGACTCTCAATTTCATTTTATTTGGGATGCTTTCAAAGCTACAGCTAGGGGTTTCATAATTGACTTTGTATCCCGGAAAAAAAAGAAAGCACTTATGGACTCAACACTCATTTTGAAACAAATCAGGGCCTTAGAACATACATACTTCACCACCAATTGTCCTGACACGTTGTCAAATCTTATTAAAGCAAAACTACAATATAACAAACAATCTTGGGATTCTGCTTGTAATACTCTCCTCAAATTTAATGCTAAGATGTATGGTGGTCGGAACAAGGCAGATAGGTCCTTAGCCAACTACCTTAAAATTAAAAAACAAAAAATCTAAAATTGCGGCCATCAGGGACAACTCTGGTGTTTGGCATATTACTGATGCCAAAATTCTTGACTTCTTTACTGACTATTACACCTCCCTTTTTACTCCAGAGTCCACCCCTTCTCCCGACCAACCTGATTTCTTTTTTCAAACTATTCCCAAACCTTCTGAAGACTACATTGACCTTACACCCTTAGATGTTCCCATCCTGGAGCAAGACATAATCAATGCCATCAACGTCTTACCTAAAGACAAAACACCTGGCCCAGACGGTTTTACCGTTCGATTTTTTCTCCATTTTAAACAACTTTTGGTTCCTCAATTATTCTCACTGATCAATCATTTCCTTACCATTGGCGAATCACGAGGATCCTTCACCCAGGCCATGTTATGTCTCATTCCTAAAAAAGATAAAGACCCATCTCTCTGTAAAAACTATAGGCCCATCTCCCTCATTAATACGGACTGTAAAATCTTTGCTAAAATACTTGCCCTCCGCATCAATAAGGTAATCCCAGATCTTATTAATATTTTCCAATCAGGGTTTGTCAAAGGTCGATCTATCGCAGATAATTCGAGAACCTTTCTTAATATTATTCACCTGGCCTCTAAAATGGACTCACCAGCTGCGGCCATTACATTAGATGCTGAGAAAGCATTTGACAGGGTAAACTGGGAATTTATTTTTGGTGCATTAAAATGGCACGGCTTCAGCCCCCTTTCATCAATTATATCCAGCTGTTATACTCTGCCACTTCTACTTCCATTTGGGTAAATGGTTGTCAATCTAAATATTTTCCCCTCCTTAGAGGAACTAGGCAGGGTTGTCCTCTTTCCCCACTCTTGTTTATTCTCGCTTTAGAACCCTTTTTAGAGAAACTTAGACGCTCACCACATTATACTGGTTTTCAATTTAAACACATCGACATCAAATTCACTGCCTACGCTGACGATATTTTACTATATATCTCTAATCCGTCTACTTCTTTGCCGGCCCTTTTTTCCTTATTACAAGATTATTCCACAGTTTCAGGTTATCAATTGAACATTGATAAATATGAGGTCTTGCCTTTAAACAAACACTGTTTTTCTCATATGTTTCATGGCTCTGGGTTTGAGCGGAACTCCAATAATATTAAATGCTTAGGCATTCTATATGCCAATCATATTAGAGAAACTATTAAAATTAACCTTGCTGACATACTCAAAAAGCTCTCTGCTCTCATTGATAGCTGGTCTCCACTTTTTTTATCCTGGTGGGGTAGATTGGCTACAATTAAAATGATGCTTCTCCCTATTGTTAATTTTTACCTCTCTATGCTCCCGGTCTCCCTTCCGCTCACCTTTTTCAGGGCCATTAATCGTACCTTGATCAAGTTTCTGTGGAACAATCGCAGGGCCAGGATTTCACTTTCTCGTCTCCAACAACCCAAAGAGTTAGGTGGAGTCAATATCCCTAATCTTAGACGCTACCATTCTGCTTTCACTCTGAAACAAATTTGGACTCTTCTATCTGAATCCGCACTTGTATCTGCAAATGCCTGGAGCTTGTTAAAACGAACTCAATCCACACCTTTTTCCTTTATTACAGCTACCCGTCTATCCCAACCTCCGAGGGGTTTTTCCTCACCTATATTCACTCATTCCAAAGCACTTGCAACATCTTTGCTTAGAACCCATCTCTCTTCTATGGACCAACTCTCTCGCATGCCTATTTGGTATAACAAGTATTTAAAGATTAATAACAGAGCTCTATTCTGGAAGGAATGGATTGATAAAGGTATCATTACTCTTGACCACTTGTTAACAAACGGATCCCCTATGGACTTCTCAGATATTCGAAAGCTTTATGGTATCTCTTCTGCACAGGCCCCTCATTACCCCTTACTTAGGGCGTCTCTGAACTGTCTCCTTTCCCAGAGTTGTTCCTCTGACATACCTGACCAGACCCTCCCTTACCCGCTTGATTTTTCTACCCAGTATAAAGCAGCTGTCATTTATAAGTTACTATCCCGTCCTGTGGTTGCTAGAACTAAATCCAATTTAGAACTTTTATGGGAGAAAGAATTAGCGCAGGATTTTTCGTTTAAAATTTGGGACTCCATTTGGTCTAAAATTCATACTGCTTCACGCTCAGCTAGCACAACGCAGACTTTATATTATTTTTATAATAGACTCTTTTTTACCCCTACTGATCTGCACAGATTCAAGTTGTTGGACTCGAAAAATGCTGGTCTTGCATCCACGAGAATAGTGACTTCCTTCATATGTTTTTCCTTTGCCCTTTAGTTAAGTCTTTTTGGTCTCGTATTTGGTTGAAATTGAATGAAATATTATCCACCAATGTTCCGTTTGATATTGTACATGTACTTCGCCTGTTTGGGATGTTCAGAGTAATGTAGGGAAATGTATAGACTTCTTTTTAGCTATTTCCTTTCAGGTCATCACCACCAACTGGACGAGATTTCTTATCAATCTTGGTGGAATTTACTTTGTCACCTTCATCGGCTTGATCGTGCTCATGCCACTACATTACCTTTGTTAATCAAAAAAGACTTGTTGTGGTCACCATTAACCTCTTTTCTTTCTAGGCTGGTTACTTGATCTCACTTTTATTTATAGTAACAATTTTACCTTTTTACACTTTATAATGTTCAACTTTTTATTGAAATATTACGCATTTTTGTTTTAACTTCTGATGCATTTCGCCTTTCTCCTCTTTCCCCCCCCTTCCTTTTCCCTCCTCTTCTTTCTTCTTTCCTCCTCTCTTTAAAATTTTAAAATGTTAAAATGCATTTTCTCTATGTACAAGTTGTCCCTTTCGAGGGTTTTAGTGGCATTGTTGTCATATATATATTTTATTTCCTTTTTGTGCTACATGACCATGTTCTGATGTTTTACTTTGTTTATTATTTCAATAAAGCATTCTAAACAAAACAAAAAAAAAGTGACGCAAAAGTGGCGCAAGGGGCTTGTAAATATGCCCATTCATTTCCAGGGGTAGAATCGGCCTTTCCCATCGTCCCGTTGGGCCTGCGTGGCCCTCGGCGTGCTCTGCGAGCAGCACCGTGTTCACTCGAATGGAGAAATGAATCTTCGAGTGTCCGAAGCCGCCCACTCTGGAGCAGGAACGGAACTCTCACAGCAACTCTCATGGTAGTATACCCGGAGCATGGCAGGGCGCCGAGAACACGACAGGCGCACCGCAGCACAGGCGTACCGCAGCACAGGCGCACCGCAGCACAGGCACTGAGAACACGACAGGCGCACTGCAGCACAGGCGCACCGCAGCACAGGCGTACCGCAGCACAGGCATACTGCAGCGCAGGCGTACCGCAGCACAGGCGTACAGGCGCACCGCAGGACAGGCGCACCGCAGCACAGGCGTACCGCAGCATAGACGCACCGCAGCACAGGCGCACCGCAGCACAGGCGCCGAGAACACGACAGGCGCACTGCAGCACAGTCGCACCGCAGCACAGGCGCCGAGAACACGACGGGCGCACCGCAGCACAGGTGCCGAGAACACGACAGGCGCACTGCAGCACAGGCGCACCGCAGCACAGGCGTACTGCAGCACAGGCGCCGAGAACACGACAGGCGCACCACAGCACAGGCGCACCGCAGCACAGGCGCCGAGAACACGACAGGCGCACCGCAGCACAGGCGCACTGCAGCACAGGCGCACCGCAGCACCCAGTTGTTTATTATATGGCAACCCCTGTCAAATTATAGTGCAATTAAACACAAGGCCTGGTGCACACCTACATTGCAAAGTGAAAAGGACGGGCATTACTCGGACCGTAAAACGAGGTGTACATGAATGGATGTCACACTCCTGTATAGCGTTAATTAATTCCTGTAACCTTACCCTCTCCAGGCGGGCACTACGTGAGGCTGGAGCAGCGCATCAGGCGCCAGATGTCAATCACAGCCCGCACTCCTCAGGAAGAGCAGACGTGGTCCCTCCCCAGTGAGCCGCAGGCACGTGACACTCCTGCTAGGCAACTACACGGAGCTAAAAGGCACCTGCAGGCTTTATCTTCATATACTACTGGAGACATTCCTCAGCAGGTACTTCTGTCATTCTGTCAAGCTCATTTATAAACACAGCACATGGCACTGAAGATGGTAAAGTCCAACCTGACTGCTCCCTGTATATTAGTCAGCTGCAAAGATGTGCAGACATATTTCAGAAAATGCCCTGCATACTGTTATTGCACACTTGCATGAAGAGGGGTCACTGGTGAAAGCCTAGGAGCCGTGGCGACTGCTGCGATTGGTGTCCGAGGCTTATCTGTTACGTTGACGTAATTGCGTCGACAGCGGATACCCTATGCACCTCCTCTTTGTAGTGTGCTCATTTATTGAGCTCTGCAAGCCAGCACACAGGAGTTGAGTTACATGGAGTCTGCCAAGTAAGGTGAGGGTACATAAAGTCCACCGAGGAATGGAGTCCAACGAGGAAGGTGAGAGTCAGCATGATTGACCTTCGGAATAGAGCATTGCTGTGTCTCTTTAGCAAGGCTCTGTGTGCAGGAGTCGTGACCCTTCACTTGTTGACGTTGGTGTTGACATTTACAGCACGAGCTGGGGGCCCAATGATGAGGGCAAGACTGAGAATGGTCCCGGCCCACTGGTCAAGACGCTTTCGAGCAAGGCAAAGGTGAGCGTGAAAAGGGAAAAATAGTGCACTGGATGAGGACAGTGGTCGCGGGGAAAATATTGTGGGTGGATTGTTTATTTTCTGCATGATTAGGCTGGTGGTCACTGTCTTGACACGTGTTCTAGATGGGCCTTCAGGCGATGATAGGGGTGGGCGGAACTCTTGCGGAGTTTTTATGTAACTCTGCAGAATTCCACGGACTAAAACTCCACGAGATACACCCATCCCCAATTAGAACACCCCCAACAGAAAAGCTAAAAAAACATGAGAAACATCTAAACAAACATAGATGTAAGTATACTAAATAGAAGTAGTTGCCTTTTTATGCATGGTAATAACAAATGTGCAAAAGTTAAAGTGCAATATATATTTATACTGTTACACTCATTTCAGATATAATGGCATAGATTGCCAAATTTATCACTTCACAGAAAGAAAAGCAGTTACTGAATTACATGGGCTACACCTACAGCAAAGAAAGTGCATCATCAGAAAATATTAACTGGAAATGTACTAAATATTACTCTAATGCATGCCATGGGAGGGCAAGTACAATAGATGATGTTGTAATTCATGTAAGAGAGCCCAATCACCCCACAAATGTGACATAAATAGAAGTAAGAAAAATATTGCAGGATATAAGAGAGGCATGTACTAGCTCCCAGGAACCCACAAGCAAAATCCTTAAAGGTATACTACCTAAAGTCCCCAAGCATATAACAGGGCACCTACCACCTATACCCACTTTAAAACGTTTAAGCATTTCTACTGCAGACAAATAAAACTAAAAGAAATGTTTTTTAGATAAAATTATAAAATTAAATGATCACACTCCAACATAAATCTCTTAAAAATTGTTACACACTAAAGGGGCAGCATTTACTATTCCCACTCCAATCGAAACATATTGCATGAGCTAAAATAGCCACCAGTGACACCCCACCCGCCCCAAGAAGATACCAAGATACACACATACCTGAACATTTAACAATAACACATTATAAGGGACCTTTCCTTTTACATTACTACCTACATAATGAGAAACAAATCCTAATATTCTCTACATCAGACAACTTAATAAAACATACCAAATGAAAACCTGTATGATGGATGGAACCTTCAAATTATGTCCCAAACCTTTCATTCAGATATACACAATACATGGTGAATATCAAAACACAAATATTCCTTTTATGTAGCCCTGCTAGCAAATAAACAACGCAGCACTTATTATGGCCTCTTAAACCATATAAAACATAAAAAATCCTGCCCGTACACCCATACTGGAGGCTGAAAACATATTGAAATAATCAGATAAGTGACGATTCTGTGTGTAGCGGCCGTCACAGGGCTCTAATTCCCCTCTGGCAGTGAAGAACAACAAGAGCTCTGTCGGAGGCCTAGTGGAGGCACTGCGGCCTACCTACTACGGCATAACTAAGGCCTCAAGAGGAGGTCTCACCACGGGGCTAACAAGTGGAAAAGGCTGTGACGGGTGGCCGATGTCCATGCGACCCATGCCAGGAGGAGGACGTGCAGCAGTCCGAATATAAACATACCCGGGATCCCTCACAGACAAACGCAGGAGCCGAACCGTGGGCCAGCCGCTGCGGAGGAATATCACGGTCAGCGTGGGGGCACTCTGAGACGCAGAGTGCCCAGGGGGGAGAGGTGAGCGAAGTGCGAACGGCACAGGTGAGAAGCTCCATGGGAGGACAAGGCGTGTATGTGAGGCCCGCCCCAGGAGAGTGGCGGGGAAGAGCGAAAACGCTGCAGGGCACACTTCATAGCACTAGACAAATCGCAGTCCAGTTGGCGAGAGGCCTTTCTCCCCCCAGGTGCCGCGCAGATCACCGACTTGGGCCGCTGAAAAGAGTGAGGCCCCGGAGACCTAAGTGGGATTCACTTGGGACTCTGTCAGCTGTAGCAGCACATCAGTTTGAACGGCAGATGTGCGAAGAGAGAGGAAACTGCGCACAGAATCCTAGGACAGGACTAAACGGCCCGTGCTGACTGATTCTGCTCAGGGAGTGTGCGGAGGACCCCGACCTAAATAACACTCAGGGTAGCAAACAAGAACAGCAGACCCAGAATATCGTAGCACCATAGCACAAAACCTCGGCACTGTGCAGAGGAGACACCCTGTTGGGGTGAAGCATGAGGCAGCGCTAGGGTGAACAAACCCCCTAAGAGACCGATAAGGATCCCCCCACTCCTGGCTGCCCGGGGAGGGGAGGAGGGAATTGGCCGATACAGTGCAAAGTGGGAGACGCCCCCTGAGACTGTAGAAATGGAGAGGAAGACGAATATGGGTAGATTGCAGGGTAAACTACCTAGGCTGTCCTTCGAACCCCGAAGAGTGGCGAGGTCCCAATCAAGGGATACTGAAAGAGAGATGGCAGAGGGACCCCCAGTCAACCAAGACTCCGCTGATGATGACGTGAAGACCCTCCTGAGGACTATGAAACAGAGCCTCACGTCTATAGAAGGAAAGATGGACTTGATATGCACTTGAGTTGACTTCCTAGCGCAAAAACTCGAAAAACATGATGGCAGGCTTCAAGAAGCAGAGCATAGAATCTCTGAATTAGAGGACACATTGGATGGAAGACAGAGCCAACTAATACAAATGGAATGCCTCTTGAAAGTTATCGCTGCCAAAAATGAAGATTTAGAAGCATGATTGCGGCGCAATAACGTGCGCATTATGGGAGAACTGGAAAGCACCAACTCGAGGCGAATGGAGAATTATGTAGAACGTATGTTGAAAACGCTGTTTGGAGTAGATGTCCTCTCTGCACAGTTAGTGGTTGAAAGAGCGCACCGCTCGCTCGGGCCTCGGCCTCCTCCGGGAGCCCCCCCCCCACGACCGATAATTGCTCGGATCCTAAATTACCGGGACTGGGATGTGGTCCTCCACCTATCTAGAGAGAAGAAGCAACTCGAATTTGAGGGAAATAACATAGCATTCTACCAGGATTTTACAATGGCGGTGCAGGAGGCCAGGAAGAAGTTTGTACCAGTCAAAAAGAAACTGCGGATGGCCAAATATATTATGCAATAGGTGGAGGACTATCTAAAACGTGCTAACAGAGCTTCAAATGGCAGAGATTCAGAAACATTGCCGAGACGAGCATTGCCCCCATTATCGGAACAAGGATGAAAATGATCTCGAGTGGGAGGAACTGGTTGGTACCCCGGGCGACCCCGCACTCACAGAGAGCCTCAGAACAATTGCTAGTAAGAAACTGTAAAATGTCAGACTTCACTGAAGATCCGTGAGCCAGACCATACGGGGGGTTCTGGGACACTGATGACGTTGCACCCGGCCCCCCTCCCTTCCGTGAACAGTCGGGGTTGGTGGCAGTGCCCCCCTAGGAATAACCACCTTGGAAGGAGATCCTATTGGACAATTGTGAGCACCCCCTCATACTTCACTGTTCCTGTGTTTCACTAAGCTCTTTTCCCCTTTTCTCCCCCCCTCTTCCTTTCTTTACCCTTCTCTCTCTTCTTTTCTGCTTTTCTTCTCTTCAGAGGTAGCTCGCCCTTCGTACACTAGTTCTCGTTTCCAAACTTGTTTGATTCTTTGACCTCTATACAAAACTCGCACTGCGGGACATGGGGACCTTTATTCGGGCACACATATATGTGGAATACAGGAATGGGACGACCACACAACGCCAGGTTAGTGTCTTAAGCCCAGCAACTGTGAGCTGTGAAGAACCCCAAAGTATGACAGCATGTTCATTAGAGGTATCGGGGTTTGGGGAGAGGGGTTTCTATGTCTTCGATAAGTAGGATTGTCGTTGTGGGAGGGGGTGGGAGGGTAATGCATCTTATCAATCGTATGGTACATGTCCTAACATGGAAGTTATTAGCCATCAGATACACTACAATTTCCAGGGATGGGAGTCTCTAGCTGCAGGGCACAATAGGTTCTCTTCCCCCCTTCCCCCCTTCAATGATGGGAACACAGGGTAATGCAGGACTAAATCTACTAACTAATGTCCGCAGGTTGGGAAACTCGCGCAAATGTAGACAAATCCTGGCCTATTTGGACAGGCACAATATCCACATAAAAAAAAAAAAAACAGAATCCTTGTGTCTATTCTAAGAGAAAAGAAGGAAGAAGACACTGACTATATCACACAGACCTAACTGTGGGATGATCCCTTTTTAGGACGAAATCCCTCACCCACCAAAGGTGGCATGCTTCATCATTTGGGATTCTCCTCTCAGAGGAAAAACCTAGTTCCTCTGAGGGCTACAACCCCCTCTCTGAAAGGGAGGAGCACAGGGATGTTTTTATGTCTACTCTGCACGGATATTCTAAATCCATCAAATGAGACACATAGTGTGAGTGAGGGCGCAGCGCAAACAAAGATTGAACGTGAGGGAAGTGATGATAAAACTAGCTAGAGAGGACACAACGTATGCTTTATTTGTATGTTCTCGCTGCCAGGATTAAAAACAGTGCACCTGCGGTATGGATTTAAACCGCATGTGTGAGATGAAATGTAGTGGTCAACATGTTTCAGCCGTAATGACCCGAGATTGGGCCAGGCTTTCGTCAGGACCTAAGAGATGCTGCTGCTTAAGTGATATGTGAAATAACAAAAATTAAAGATCAAATACGGAACCATTGGTGGAGTCGGTTCCTCTTCTTGGAAAGGTGACTGTACCCGCAATGGCTGGGTAAATAACTTCATCTCCACCTGGCAACAGCTCAGGGAGGGGGCACCGCTCTCTCCGTCGGTACCCCACACTGAAAGAGTCTGTGACCGGAGGTTGAGGTGAAGTTATTTACCCAGTGCAAAGGGACGCGTTCATATGCTCCATTGAAGCCTGAGTTGTTTCCCTCCCCATGCCAGTCTGATCAGTTGTGAATGACGCGTTTAAAAAAAATCCTACCCAGAATGTATGGTATGTTTAGGAAGAGGTACAATAGTTTGGGTAGTATTATCATTTTGATCAGCGATATGCGCCCTGCCATAGAGAAGGGTAGTGTGATCCAGTGCGGTATCATGCCAGTCAGGAATGTCAGGACTCACCCATAATGGGCTCGCATAAAATCCGTCCTGTCCCTGATGATTGTTATCCTTAAATATTACACCTCCGTCTGGCACCACACTATAGGATAGTCCAGAGGGTGCGGGTGAGTGGCTGTTTTGAGTGGAAAAATCTGCGTCTTCTCCCAATTATTTTTAATTCCTGAGATCCTTCCGAGTGCAATATTGGATTAAGACTAATTTGTAGATTTTGGACATAGAGCATGATGTCATCCGCATATAGGGATACTAGGATTTGCCTCGTGGGGTATCGAATCGCATGCTCCCGATATTGCTGGCGCAGCTTGGCGGCAAGGGGTTCTACGGCCTATGCAAATATTAGGGGCGAGAGTGGGCGAGAGTGGGCAATCCTGTCTCATTCCCTGCGAGATTGAGAAGGGAGCAGACCTTACGCCATTTATCAACGCTCTGGCCTGTGACTGTTGATACAAAAACCGTATCCAGGCAAGGAAACCGGAAGGTATCCCCATGCACCCAAGAACCTCCAGAAAGTACCCCCACTCCACTGAATTGAACGCTTTGGTAGCGTCTAAGAAGACCGCCACCGCTTCTAGGTCCGGGTCCACATCTTGTAATAGCGAAAAGAGGGTGCGCAAATTATGAGAGGTTGATCGTCCAGGGATAAACCCTGCCTGATCAGGCAGTACGAGGGAGCTCATGAGAATACTCAGTCTGTTCGCGAGCACTTTGGCCAATATTTCAACATGACAATTTATAAGGGATAATGGTCTGTATGACTCACACTTATCCCCAGGTTTCCCGGGCTTTAACAATGAAACAAGCATCGCCTCTCTCATGGACTGTGGAAGAACCCCCTCTTCCCTAGCCTCGTCATATACCTGCTTAAGTATAGGGGTCAAATCATCCACATATGTCTTATAGAAGTCGGCCGGTAGCCCATCTGAGCCATGTGCCCTGCCGCAGGGTAGGTGCATCACAGCCGCCCTAATCACGTCCTCCTCGATTTCCGCTGCCAGAAACTCCCTTTGTGCCTCTCCAATCCACCCAAGCGCTACGTCTTCCAAGTATGTTGCTAGGGGAGTAGCCTGCTTCCCTCTAGTAGAGTATAGAGATGAGTAGAATGTGGTAAAGGTCTGCATGATATTAGTGGTGTCCTTATATAAATTTTCATTCGCGTCCCATATTTCCAGCACATAATTCGATAAAATATTATCACAGGGTGATAATATTTTTGTGCACAAGCACACTTTGCCACATATTGGTTTCACCCAGCTCCGTAATGCAACATTTAGCCGTTGAGCAAGGGTATATGGACCCCACCCCTCTAGCAGGATTTATTGCACATAAACCAAAACGTAGAGACTTGGACCCCACCACTGTAGATTGTACATATGCTGCATGGAGGGTCATCGCTAACAGACTAGAGATAATAATGCTGTACTCACCAAGGTTACAAATGACACACTATCTAACACTAGAAGTGGCGCAAGAAGTAGGATGCAGATGAATGTTACAAAAATACAAAGTGAACAAGTGGGGGGACCTATATAACAACAGAGGGGCATATTATCAACGGCCAGCGATAATTATCGCTGGCCGTGCTTAGCGATAGATTTCTTATCGCTGGCTATCTCTGGGAATTATCGCCCTGGTAGCGCGTTATTAACAACACGCTTCTCCAGGGCGATAAAAATCCCAGAGATAGCGAGGTTATCGCCGTTTTGCAGGGAACATCGCTGGTTTCTCAACACGAGCGGTCGCAAGCATACACGGCCACTTGCATTGAGAAATCCAACCGCCCGCGTTGAGAAATCTCGCCTGGCGGTTGGTTTTTCTCACTCGCGCTAGCCAACTTGATGTTGATGAGCGCGAGCGATGAAAAAACTCTGCTCCGCAAGTGTAACGCGGAGTGTGGAAAACTCTGCAAACTCCGCGAGCGGAGCAGAGTTCACTGCCCAGACTTAATATCGATGCATATTTCTGATCGTTGTTTGTATTAAAACTTAATAAAAACATGTTTAAAAAAATTTAAAAAAATTGGGTTCAGTAATAAAGTTTATATTATGTGTTTTATATTTTTATTGAATTAATAGGGTTATGTTTCCATACTGTTCTGTAGACTGAAGTGGGAATAGTAAATTTTACCTCTCCAAAATCCAACCCTTTCCCTACTGTTGCACAGACTGCAGTGGAAATAATACATTTTGCCCCACCAGAGTTCAACACTTTCCCTGCTGTTTCACAGACTGGAGTGGTAATAGGAAATGTTACCTATCCAAAGGCCAACGCTTACCTTATTCTTGGACAGATTGGAGTGAGAATAGGAAATTTTACCCCCCCCGAACTTTAATGCTTTCCCTACTGTTGCAGAGACAGGAGTGAGAATAGTAAATGCTACTCCTCTGGAGGAAATACTTTCCCTACTGTTGCATAGACTGGAGTGGGAATAGTAAATTTCACTGCTTAGGGGTCCAACTCTTTCCCTACTTTTGCACAGACTGGAGTGGCAATAGTAAATGTTACCTCTCCGAAGTCCAACGCTTTCCCTACATTAGCACAGACAGGAGAGGGAATAGTAAATTGTCCCACTATGGAGTCCAACGATTTCCCTACTGTTGCACAGACTTGAGTAGGAATAGTACATTTTACCCCTCAAATATCCAACACTTTCCCTACTGTTGCACAGACTGGAGTGGGTATAGTATATTTATTACTCCCAGATTTAATATTTCTTTATGTTGTTGAAATATATGTAATATTGTTATTTGTTTATTTGTTTCATTTTATAGTATTTGTATATATGTGTATTTTTTGTATAATGTATTTTTTAATATTTTCAGTACATTTTTGTTTGATTTATTTAATTTGTGCCTCGTTAGAAAAGGTTGTGATAAGTCTAAATTCCTGATCTGATTTCTGTTCAATATTTTTTTCTTTAAGTAGACTAATCTGTGAAACCTTCTCTACTCTCTCATGGGCACTTTTAATTATATTTTCGGAGTATCCTCTAGTTCTAACTCTGTTTAAGGCCTCCTTAGCTGCTTGTTCATAATCTTGATTTCTGGTACAGTTCCTTTTTTAGTCTAAGTAATTCTCCATAGGGAATACTTCTTTTTAATGGTTTTTTAATGACTGCTGGTTGCTTCTAAGATAGAGGTACCTGCTGTGGGTTTTCGGTATAGTGTGGTACAGATTTGGCCATGTGCAATAAAGATTTTCAAATCTAAAAAAATGACCTCTGTCGCACTGATTTCACCACTAAATTGAAGATTTACCTCATTGCTATTCAACGCTTGGATGTATTTTATAGCTTCTTTTTGAGGTCATTTCCATAGAATGAATAAATCGTCAATATAACGATACCACCCAACTATACTGTTCACCCGTCCATCATATCTCTCTGACCAGGCTACCTGCTTCTCCCACAAGCCCACGAATAAATTCACGTAACTGGGGGCGAAGCATGTGCCCATAGCCATACCGTGTGTTTGTCTATAAAGTTGTTTTTGAAATAAAAAGATGTTATTCGTAAGACAAAATGTCAGAAACTCTACGAGCATTAGATTGTGTTCTGCAAATTTCAATGATCTTCCTTTCAAGAAGTATTGTTTGGCTCTTATGCCTTGATCCTGAGAGATACCCGTATATAAACTCGTTATATCTAATACAATCATTAGCATATCCTGCTCCCAAGTAATATTGGAAATTATTCTTATGAAATCTTTGGTATCACGAATGTAAGATGGTAAGGTTCTCACAAATTGCAACAAGAAGTGATCAATGTATTGAGACATGCATTCAGTCAAACTTCCTTTAGATGAAATTATTGGATGACCCGGAGGTGTCTTGTTATTCTTATGTATCTTCGAAAGATTATAGAATGTCGGTGTTATTGGGGGTGGACACTTTAGGAACCCCACTTCTTCCTGGTCTAACATTCCACAGCTATACCATCTTTGTATCACGTCATATTAAGCTTCAATGCAATACAATAACAATTATGAGAATGAATTACTCTGTTGATTACTTGTAGTCTTAACCATGCATTTGAGAATTTATATTGTGGAGGAATATTACTTTTCAAGATCTATAAAAACGAAAACACTATCTACAACTGACTGTAGATATGAAATGACAGGTTTCTGAATGATTATGATACATTCCAATATGGTGTTTATATTAAACATGTGAACCTACATTGAAATTTTGTCTGTTCTCTGTGTCAATGTATTAATGACAAAACAGGAAATTGTAGCCAATGATGTAGACATAATACACAGAAGTGCTGCAGGTACGCTGACTGTGGAGAAAGGTGCAAGCCAAAATGTGTCCTTTTCTTGTGACTCGCTATATAAATTGAGTCTTTCTCCTCTCACGTGAGTGCAGTCTCTTCATTTTTGAGGATTGAGCTAAAATACAAAGAGTGGTAACCACCGCCACTCTATCTGATAAGCGCCCGCCCCTGAGTGCTCTGCGCCTTTTCGATGGAAAATGAGCAAGAATATATATATATACATATATATATATTCACTGAAAAAACCATAGGTTTCAGGCACGTTATAGTTAGAAATTAGCATTTAAAAAACCTTTGAAATTCGCTGAAAAAACCATAGGTTTTAGGGAAAGTTATAGTTAGTTGGACATTTCACTCGTACAAAACCAGTGAAATTCCCCCGTTATAGTTAGTTCAGCTAACTATAACTCGCGCCCCGCAGTGCACTGCTGCTGACGTCACATATTACATCACTCATGACATGGTCAGTGACATCACTGATGACATCACTGATGACATCTCAAATGACATCACTGATGACATCATCCATGTGATAATTTCATGCATCTTCTCACACCCTAATATAACTTTTGATACACCCACTCTAAATTACAGACTGCCATAGACACGTTTTAAGTTGGGGGATAAAGTCTCCTTGAATCCTGAGGGTCCCTGGGGTCCAACTAGCCCACGAGGTACCTCCAGTAAGCGCCACAGAGCTGCGTTGCACAGAGGTGTAAAAAGGGGCGTGGCCTGGACCACCTCTCTGCAACGCAGGCCTGGAGATACCTGGTGGGCTAGTTGGCCCCCAGGGGCCCTCAGGATTGAAGGGGACTTAATTCCCCAACTTAAAACGCGCCACAGGGCGTGTTTGCACACATGTCACCTCAGGCCCCGCCCCCTCCCTTCACCACTGTGCAAACGCGCCCCGTGGCGCGTTTTAAGTTGGGGGATTAAGTCCCCTTGAATCCTGAGGGTCCCTGGGGTCCAACTAGCCCACCAGGTACCTCCAGTAAGCCCCACAGAGTTGCGTTGCAGAGAGGTGTAAAAAGGGGCGTGGCCTCTTAACACCTCTCTGCAACGCAGCTCCCTGGCGCATACTGGAGGTTCCTGGTGGGCTAGTTGGCCCCCAGGGACCCCCAGTATTCAAGGGGAATTAGTTCCCCATCTTACAACGTGCCAGGGGGCGCGTTTGCAGAGTGCTGCAGGGAGGGGCGGGCCTCCGGCGCGATGCCGGTCTTTTAAAAAAATGTTTAAGAAGGGGGCTGTGTGGCCCCCCTTCCTTTCCTATTTTATTGGCCCTGGGGACCCCATCCCCCAGGGCCTGACCCCTATTTTTAGTTATTTAAAAAAATTGGAAGGGGGCCGTGTGGCCCCCCTCCCAAGGCCATATTCGGCCCCGGGAACCCCATCCCCCGGTCCATGGCCAGTTTTTTTTTAAAATTAAATTATTGGAGGGGGGCTGGGGGCCGCATGGCCCCCCTCCGTGGCCACTTCTGGCCCCAGGGACCCCATCCCCCGGGGCCTGGCCTCTCGTTGGGGACCGTGGGGGGAGCCCCAATGCCCCCACGGTCCCGCCGGCTCCCCGCGTCCTGCGGGAGCCGGCATTGCTTTTCCACATGGGGAGCTGCTGACATGCAGCTCCCCATGTGGAAAAGCAATCTGCTTTGCTTCATTGAAGCGAGAGCAGGTTTCCCTGCTCTCGCTTCAATGAAGCAAAGCAGTTTGCAATGACAGGGCGGGAGCCGCGAGGCTCCCGCCCTGTCATTGCAAACAGCAGTGTCCCGGGGGTGGGCACCCTGGGACACTGCAGGAGCCGGCCCTGGGGGGTGGCAGTCCCCAGGGCCACAACTGGCTCCAGGAGGGGGGCCGCGCGACCCCCTCCCAACATCTGCACAGCCTCGGGGAGGTGGTGGTCCCCGGGGCTCGGGGGTCCGTAACGGACCCCCAAATTTGCATAGTTAGTGCCCCGGGGAGGTGGCGGTCCCCGGGGCATGTGGGGGGGCTCAAGCCCCCCCACACAGGTAGTTTTAGAAAAAAAAAACAAGCCCGGGGGGTGGCGGTCCCCAAGGCTGCGGGGGGGCCATGTGCCCCCCGCAAATATGTAAAGAAAGCCCCGGGGGTGGCGGTCCCCGGGCTTGGGGGCCATGGAGGCCCCCACCCATTTAAAATACAAGCCCCGGGGGGTGGTGGTCCCCGGGGCTGGGGGGGGCCGTGAGCCCCCGCAAATATTTTAGAAAAGCCCCGGGGGGTGGTGGTCCCCGGGGCTGCGGGGGCCTCCCTGGGCCCCCGCTATTAAATTTACGCATGCCCCCGGGACTTGGCCCACCCGGGGGCTAAATATAAATTATTTTTTTTCGCGGCCGGATTCGCGGATCCGGCGCGCATTTTGCCGATTTTATTTTACAAAAAATGCTTTTTTGGGCCCTGAGCAGGCCTAGGGGGTCAGGGTGTTTCTACCCTGCCCCCTTTTCATGTTTTGCGCGTTTCTTTTTCTCTTTTCTTATGCCTCGGTTCTACCGAGGCACAAGATGGCTGCCAACACTTCCTGGTTTGGAGTGTTGACAGCCAATTATAATGCAGCTCGTGATCGGAAAGGTCCGCGGATCCTCCGTGCCTCTAAATATCAAAACTTTTCTTTTTAATTTTCTCAGCAACTACTGAACGGATTTACACCATTTTTAAAAAGGTCGCTTTCTGAGCCAAGCAGTATCTTTTTGCCAAATTTGGGGTAAATCCGTTCAGTAGTTTCGGCTGTAGCCTTGCATAAAGTTTCCTATGGGAAATTGATTTTTTGACTCTTATTTTTTTAATTTCTCTGGAATTACTGAACGGATTTACACCATTTAAAAAAAAGGGTGCTTTCTGAACCAAGCACTACCTTTTTGCCAAATTTGGTGTAATTCCGTTCAGCAGTTCGAGCTGTAGCCGTGGCTAAAGTTTCCTATGGGAATTAACATGGAGAAAACACGTTTTGGGACCCCCTTTTTCTCGGCCCCCGCTTGCCAAATCACCCCGAAACTTTCAAGATAGGAGCGGACCGGAGCGGGCCATAAGTTTTGAAAATTTCGCGAAGATTTGTCAACCGGCGCCAAGGTTATTGGGAAAAGAATGTTACGAATTTCCTATGGATAATAGGTCCTAAATAACTATCTACTGGCGACCGCCAGTAGATAATATATATATATATATATATATATATATATCCAATCGAATTTGCTCGCAAGTGAAGACACCACACTCAACGTTCTCAGTACCGCCCACCTGGGCGTGTCTAAGCTGTGCATTATGGTTGTCGTAGTTCAGGTAAGTTCAGTAATAGACGCCGCTGTGCCTTTTCCTCCAAAATTGCGATTTCCATCAGGTCACTGCTAAGAACTTGGCCAGCTTGCTGCTATACTTGCGCCACGCCGAAAGGGCACGTTGCTCCTTTGTGTGTCTCACGGTCAGAGGCACACGGACCCGCTTTACCAGCAGTGGGGTGTCTTCGTGGCCTGAGCAGGCCACTATACATCCAATCGAATTTGCTCGCAAGTGAAGACACCACACCCAACGTTTACTTTTGCCTCGTTTATTCCAGCCGGCAGCAGCAAAATGAAAACAAGCCTTCACAGTGAAATTTATCGCCAATGTTGCCATACGCGTTTCGGGGACAATTCCCCTTGATCTCGGGCTTGGCTATGGGGAAAAGGAACAGCATTGCATTTGACTTTTCAGGTGATTAGAGTTCTCAGTACCGCCCACCTGGGCGTGTCTATGCTGTGCATTATGGTTGTCGTAGTTCAGGTAAGTTCAGTAATAGACGCCGCTGTGCCTTTTCCTCCAAAATTACGATTTCCATCAGGTCACTGCTAAGAACTTGGCCAGCTTGCTGCTATACTTGCGCCACGCCGAAAGGGCACGTTGCTCCTTTGTGTATCTCACGGTCAGAGGCACACGGATCCGCTTTACCAGCAGTGGGGTGTCTTCGTGGCCTGAGCGGGCCACTATACATCCAATCGAATTTGCTCGCAAGTGAAGACACCACACCCAACGTTTACTTTTGCCTCGTTTATTCCAGCCGGCAGCAGCAAAATGAAAACAAGCCTTCACAGTGGAATTTATCGCCAATGTTGCCATACGCGTTTCGGGGACAATTCCCCTTGATCTCCGGCTTGGCTATGGGGAAAAGGAACAGCATTGCACTTGACTTTTCAGGTGATTAGAGTTCTCAGTACCGCCCACCTGGGCGTGTCTATGCTGTGCATTATGGTTGTCATAGTTCAGGTAAGTTCAGTAATAGACGCCGCTGTGCCTTTTCCTCCAAAATTACGATTTCGATCAGGTCACTGCTAAGAACTTGGCCAGCTTGCTGCTAGACTTGCGCCACGCCGAAAGGGCACGTTGCTCCTTTGTGTGTCTCACGGTCAGAGGCACACGGACCGGCTTTACCAGCAGTGGGGTGTCTTCGTGGCCTAAGCGGGCCACTATACATCCAATCGGATTTGCTCGCAAGTGAAGACACCACACCCAACGTTTACTTTTGCCTCGTTTATTCCTGCCGGCAGCAGAAAAATGAAAACAAGCCTTCACAGTGGAATTTATCGCCAATGTTATATATATATTCATTTATTCTTTTTCTTTCCGGCCCACCATGCTCAGTAACATTATGCTCCCTAGATGTTTCCCTGGACCCATACCACAGAGGATTCAGGTTATTACCTTAGAGCGCAACTATGCTACTCTCAGAAAGCGAGCCGGTTTTCTGTACAGGCGCTCGCCATGACCCCGATTCTTTCTCTTTCCGGATACAGCATTCCCTAGATGATGTTATTGTCTCGTGGGTAACCATACCCATGCGCCCCAAGCGAGGGGTGGTCCCCTTGCCAATTCTTGGGTATCCCCTCTTTTCCGTGCGGGTGCCATTCTGCCACACCTGGGCACTAGTCCCTATATTTGATCCACTTGGATGGCATTGGGAGTTATTTGATTGTGAATTCTCAGAATAAGTTACAACACACATGACCCATTGTCATCTGTTTTTCACCATTTGCAATTTGAATTATGAATTTTTCTTCCTTCATTGTCATGTTATATTTGACCGCAATGATAGCATGTAATTGGCGATAAAAGAACTGCTATATGAATAGGTTGATAGTATGTTCAACTCGCGTATGAATTCTGTACATTCCTTACCTTTTGTAGCATACTACAATATGGCCGACACTATGTTAGTCTGATGGTCCTCTTTTGATGTTTGATACACAGTCTTTATAATGCACATGATTGGTGGCAACTTCGCATGTGCTCAAGGCTGCTGGGCAGCCGAAACGCGTTATGTGGAGATTAATTAAATGGATTATTGGCAGCAAATTCGTGCCGTGTCCTGAGAGCGCGTTACATAGTAATTGGTGTGTGAAAAGTTTGTTTGTTGTGTGCTCCGCCGACGCACTAACCACTTCCCACACATCTATGGTGCCGGAAGGAGCGCTTCTGATATATATATATATATATATATATATATATCCATCCAATCGAAATCGCTTATGCCCCAGCCTGCTTACACGATGAGTTGGCGGCGAGGTAGCGAGCCTCTACACATTCCATCCAATATCTGTAATCTCGGCGCAGTACATTTCACCGGCCAAAGACACCACAGTACCGCCACTCTTTCAGTTGTTACAGCGCGTTTATTTAGACACTGGCAACAGAATTCCCCCAACGCATTTCGGAGTTACAGCACTCTTTGGTCACGGGTTAGGTTCAAAGCTTTGTTTCCGCTCCATTTAAAGGAAACGGGTCATGCGTTTCACAGTGATAGACATAAACAATATACTTCATTTTGCCGAGTTCATTATTTGTCAATAAAGAAAAAAATGCATTTCAAGAGCTGCAAATTTAAATCATAATAATTCATCACGATCATTATATTTGTCAATCGTCTATTTTCCGCATAAAAGCATCTCATTAAAGTTATTTATGTCAATAACAATATGAAGCCTGCTAGTCGCAATACATGATTGGTACTGCCCAAGTGGGCCAATCCTAGGTGTTTACAGAGAATTCCTTCCCAAGTTCGTTCAGCGGAAAGACCAAATGGCCTAGAAACAAATACCATGCATTAACGCCCCAGTGGGCTTACTCAACGTTTTTGAAAAAACTAATGCCTATGGTATCTATCAATATCTTTACACCTCTTCATGGCAGATGGTGATGTCTTTCAACTTAGTTCATAGTTGATAAAAATGCACGGCACGCAAATCGCGGTGCATAACCAATACAGCACCAGTGGGCAGATACCCATCCTATCAACAAACAGCAGAATTAATATATTTTCTTTAAGATAATTTTTCCCAAAAACAGTTTTTTCAGGAACTCGTACAATGAATACAGCCAATTGGCCTGGTAACGCACAAGATATTTCCGCTCTTCTGCATTTCTACATTCTTCATTCTGAAAAAGACCACAAGACAAGAAGTATCAATTAAAAACCTACAATTAATACACACATACGTTAAAAAGGCCAAAAAACCTAAAAAATACAGAAGGAATCAGCAGCTGATGTACAATTTCCACTCAAACACCTTAGCCTAAGTGTACAGCTAGTTCTTCATCCATGTTTAATCCATTAGGATGAAGAGTATTAAACTTGATAATCATTTTTGATTCTAATCTCCTTAGCTCCAACATTCAATCACCACCCCTCTCACAATTAGGGATTTTGTTCAATACCACAAATTGTAATAAATTACAGTTTAACTTGTGATATGTTTTAAAATGACGTGCAATTGGATACTGTTTATCGCCATTGCGAATGGTGCGCAAATGTTCCAAAATGCGCTTTTTGGCTTTATGGATAGTACTCCCTATATATGTTAGCTTACAAGGACATAATAGGGCATAACCTACATATTCTGTATTGCAGTTCAATAATTTGCTGATCACATATGGTTTCTGACCCTCAGACAATTTAACCGTTTTGCAGCTTTTGCTGTGCTTGCATGCTTTGCATTGGTTGCATGTGAAAAAGCCTTTAGTTTCATTACTGCTTTTTTCAGGATTTACCAGGCATGTACTCAGCGTATCTTGCAAAGATCTTGCTTTTTTGTATGCTATTGTGGGATAAGGGCCAACATAAGCACTCAGATCAGGATCTGTTTTAAGAACATCCCAATGTTTGTCAAGACTCTTTTTCAATTCCCATGTTTGATTATGAAATCTCGTAATGAAACTAATTTTAGATTCTTCTGTTTCTTTCTGTTTGGGGGAGAGCAAATCATTTATGTTTAATACAGTAGCTCTGTCTATTGCCCTTTGAATGATCTTGTTACTATATCTTTCTTTAAATCTTTGTGTCATGACTTTGATCTCACTTCTGAATCCCTCTTCAGTGCTACAGTTTCTTTTGGCTCTAATTACTTCGCCAAATGGTATGCTTTGGATCAATGAGGTTGGATGGCAACTGTCTGCTCTTAATAAACTGTTTCCCGCAGTAGCCTTCCTAAACAACTCACTTACCAATTTATTTTGTTTTACTGTTACTTTGACATCCAGAAACTCAATTGTAGCACTATCAAAGTGACTGCTGAAAGACAGGTTTAAGGAATTATCATTCAGTGTAAGTATAAAATCATTGGCCTCCTCTCGTGTGCCTTTCCATATGCAAAAGATGTCATCTATGTACCTGACCCAAAGGACAACGTGGTCCTGAAACTGTCTGATGTTATTGACCACCTGCTATTCCCACCAGCCGAGGTAAAGCCCTGCAAAGCTGGGGGCGAAGCAGGTGCCCATCGCTGACCCCTGGGTCTGTCTATAAATGTGTCTGTTAAACAAGAAGAAATTATTTGTTAAACAAATATGAATCATTTCAATTATCATTTCAGTGTGCAGAAGATAAGACAATGATCTATTTTTTAAAAAGTGTCTGCACGCGTCAATCCCTAAACTGTGGGGAATGCACGTGTATAGACTATTTACGTCCAGACTTACTAGTAAATAGTCATCTTGCCACCTTACATTATTGATCAACCTCAGGAAATCACCAGTGTCTCTTACATACGAGGGGAGAGCATGTACATATGATTGCAGAAAATAATCCACATATTTGGATGTATTTTCCAACATGCTCCCCCTCGAAGAGACAATTGGTCTACCAGGTGGATTATTGGCGTCTTTATGCAATTTAGGCAATAAGTACAATGCTGGTACCTTTGGGAATTTACACCATAAAAATTGATATTTATCCCACTCTAGGATTCCCTGGTCTCTCCAATCAGTAAGTTTATCTGCATACATTCTGTTGGCTTCCTCATAACTTTTTCTAGATGAGGTTTCATATCTGTCAACTTCATTTAGTTGTTTCATCCCTTCTTGGAGATACATCTCAAGGGGCCATACCACTATGTTTCCCCCTTGACAGATTTTTTGATGACAGAACTTCTGTTGCTCTCTAATTCCTTAATTGCATCTATGTGCACTTTTTTAAGGTTTTTGACACTTTTAGGTTTCTTACAGCTAATTCGTTTTAGTTCCTGAATCATGCATTTTTCAAAGATGTGAATTGTTTCATTTGATATTTGTGGCATAAAAATTGATTTGGGTTTAAACCCACTCGATGCGCTCACACCGATGTCAATATCATCATTGATTAAATTTAGAAAAGGATTATCAATAAAATCAATTTCACCTTCCAGTTCATGCATTGTGTGTAAGATGTCGATGTCATTTACATTCAAAGTGCTGATCTGAGCCTGGTGCATTATGGGTTTGTGAACATCTTTTATAGCATACCATTTTCTAACTTTCAATTTTCTAATAAAATGAAACAAATCAATACGACATTCTGTATAATTGTAGCTTGCCGTAGGGCAGAAGGAGTGTCCTAAATTTAAAACTTCCATTTGATATTTGGTAAGAGTTAAATCTGATAGATTTACCACGGTTTTGTCATTCATTGTTTTCCAGCCTTCTTTCCCCTTGTCAATACTCCCACGGGGTTCTCTTCCTAAATTTTCACGTTTTTTCTGCTTCCTCCTCTGCCTTCTCGTCCACGACCTCTTTGCACTGGTGTGCCTCTGTTGGTTAGCGTGTTCGCTCTTCCCTTGGCCATGAGGTCGAACTCCTTTAAAATACGGGCTTTTGCCCGAGTTGTTTCAGAGTGTACTGCTATGCCATTGTCACTTTGATCACTGTCAATTACTGCCACCGCCGTTGTCTCACTGTTGGTTGTTTCTTCCACCGATGTCTCACTCACTGCTTTAGAAGTGGATGGTTGTTCTTTACTTCCTGTTTCTTCCATTGTTGTTCGTAGATGATCAAATTTTCTACCAAATGTTAAAACTTGTCCCTTCTGGTAGTCAATTTCATCGCGGAGAAACTTTCTTTGTTTTTTTAGTTTGATTTCCTCCTCGACTTTAAGTAATCTAGTTTCAATCTTTGCCATTTCCATATCAAACTCCTCTTGTTCATACAATTCTTTCAGTTTAGTGGTGTTCTCATCTATTTCCTGTTTTAACTTTTCACAATCTTTTTGTGCATATTCCACCAGAATCTTGAGCATGACAGTTGAACACTCATTATTATTAGCCATCCATTCTTCTAACATGTTGGGGTCAGGGTTCGCAAAAGTGGGGGTGATAAAAATCGTAATCCCCTGCGGCACTCTCCCGCATTCAATATATTTTTGTAAGGCTGTTGACTCCCACCACTTTGACTGTTCTTTTTTAAGGGCTTTCCAGAGATTGTCCCATAGCTGTTTTTTGGTCTGTGTTGAGCCCCGTTCATCTACGTTCACGTTTTCCGGGTTGTCAATTTCACTTAAGGCTGATTTAGTGAATAACTTATCAGCCGCTTCCTTCCTTCTTATATCTCTCGCTGCTGCCATTATTATGTGTCATAGACTTCTTACAGTTATACCAACAAAAAATGAATTACGTTGGTATATGCGCTATTTTTCAAGTGGGAGGGTTTATATAGCAAGTATGTGCAATGGCGCCATTAAGATTGACAAAGGCTTTCTGTAAGCCGAAACGCGTCTCTTCTCCTACCTCATGGGTTGAAGGTATCCTGAAAAAATAAATCGATGCCGTACCCTGACAGCCTCGTGTCCGTGCCTTCTTTTTTTTTTTTTTTAACTTTATTTATCGATTATCCATAACAATACAGACAGTCAGTGCAATGTAAGTAATCATGGTGTATTCAGGCAATTGCGATTGTCGAATCAATATAGTCTCAGTCGATACAAACCACAGAAAGTACATGGCGACATCAAGGTGACAGCGTACATCAGCTATATGTAACAGGTAGCTTATATCTATCCTCCCAACCTCTTGGGTGTGTGTAGCCCAGGACTTCACCCATGTATGGTGTCAGCACAGCTGTCTCCTGCATTAGTGATGTAATATGTGACGTCATCAGCAGTGCACTATGGGGGCGCGAGTTATAGTTAGCTGGACTAACTATAACGGGGGAATTTCACGGGTTTTGTACGAGTGCAATGTCCAACTAACTATAACTGTCCCTAAAACCTATGGTTTTTTCAGTGAATTTCAAAGGTTTTTTAAATGCTAATTTGTAACTATAACGTCCCTGAAACCTATGGTTTTTCAGTGAATTTCAAAGGTTTTTTAAATGCTAATTTGTAACTATAACATGTCTGAAACCTACGGTTTTTTCAGTGAATTTCAAAGGTTTTGTAAATGACAATTTTTAAATTTATTAATTGTTATATACATTTTTTTCATACTGATTTACTACATTTTTAGAAACAATTTTTTTTTACATATTTTATTTTTTAAATTACATTGTAATTACATTATACATTACATTACAAAAAATACTTTCTCAGAATGAATTACTTTAGTTTAAATACTTTGCACATAGGCAATACACTTTTAAGTACAGTAGTTACAGTTGTTGCAATGGGCAACACATTTTCAAACACAATGCAACATTCAGCTCAATGTGAATTTCTAGTTAAATGCAATTAGTTACTTTATGGATTACTTTTTCTAACCACAGGACTGGATCCTAGATTCAGTCCTGGGACATCTCCTGTAAACAGTTGAGTAAAAGCGTTTTGGTTACAGTCGTGATTTTTAAGGAATATTATTGTACTTTAAAAGTTGACACAAACTTTTTCTTATAGAATCACCAATGTTATCCTATGGAAGGAAATTCACTTAGAAGGTAAAAACTGTTATCGTTACTTTTTCTTACTCAGTGTTGGATCCTGGATCCAGCACTGGTGCATCTCCTGTAAACAGTTGAAAGAATGCGTTTAAGTCATACAGGCGATTTTTTAGGAATATTTGTAGTTTGTGAAAATCGACACTTTGAAACTTTTCTGCTGAAAACCAGACAATGGATCCCTATGGAAGAAAATATAAGTTACTGGTAAGTACGGTTAAAATTACTTTTCAGGGTCAGTGCTGGGCTAAAAGATGCAGCACTGGGTTCTCTCCTGATAACAGGTGAGTAAATTGGAATTCGTACTTTGGTTGATTTTAGAGGAATATTATAAAGTTCCAAAACTCCACACTTAGAAGAATTTCCAAGTGAAACCAGTCAATGTTAGCCTATGAAGGAAATTCAAGTTACCGGTAAGTACGGTTAAAATTACTTTTCAGGACCAGTACTGGGCTGAAAGATGCAGCACTGAGGTCTCTCCTGATAACAGGTGAGTAAATCAGAATTCGGATTTCGGCTGATTTTAGAGGAATATTTGTATGTTTCAAAAATCAACACTTAGAAACTTTTTCAGCAAAAAGCAGGCAATGATATCCTATGGAAGGAAATTCAAGTTACTGGTAAGTACGGTTAAAATTACTTTTGAGGATCAGTACTGGGCTGAAAGATGCAGCACTGAGGTCTCTCCTGATAACAGGTGAGTAAATCGGAATTCGTATTTTGGCTGATTTTAGAGGAATATTTTAAAGTTCCAAAACTCCACACTTAGAAGAATTTCCAAGTGAAACCAGTCAATGTTAGCCTATGGAAGGAAATTCAAGTTACTGGTAAGTACGGTTAAAATTACTTTTCAGGACCAGTACTGGGCTGAAAGATACAGCACTGAGGTCTCTCCTTATAACAGGTGAGTAAATCGGAATTCGTATTTTGGCTGATTTTAGAGGAATATTTGTATGTTTCAAAAATCAACACAGAAACTTTTTCAACAAAAAGCAGGCAATGATATCCTATGGAAGGAAATTCAAGTTACTGGTAAGTACGGTTAAAATTACTTTTCAGGATTAGTACTGGGCTGAAAGATGCAGCACTGAGGTCTCTCCTGTTAACAGGTGAGTAAATCGGAATTCGTATTTCGGCTGATTTTAGAGGAATATTTTAAAGTTCCAAAACTCCACACTTAGAAGAATTTCCAAGTGAAACCAGTCAATGTTAGCCTATGGAAGGAAATTCAAGTTACTGGTAAGTACGGTTAAAATTACTTTTCAGGACCAGTACTGGGCTGAAAGATACAGCACTGAGGTCTCTCCTTATAACAGGTGAGTAAATCGGAATTCGTATTTCGGCTGATTTTAGAGGAATATTTGTATGTTTCAAAAATCAACACTTAGAAACTTTTTCAGCAAAAAGCAGGCAATGATATCCTATGGAAGGAAATTCAAGTTACTGGTAAGTACGGTTAAAATTACTTTTCAGGACCAGTACTGGGCTGAAAGATGCAGCACTGAGGTCTCTCCTTATAACAGGTGAGTAAATCGGAATTCGTATTTCGGATGATTTTAGAAGAATATTTGCACAATGGTGAAGGGAGGGGCGGGGCCTGAGGTGACATCTGTGCAAACGCGCCCCGTGGCGCGTTTTAAGTTGGGGGATTAAGTCCCCTTGAATCCTGAGGGTCCCTAGGGGCCAACTAGCCCACCAGGAACCTCCAATATGCGCCAGGGGCTGCGTTGCAGAGACGTGTAGAGAGGCCACACCCCTTTTACACCTCTCTGCAACGCAGCTCTGTGGCGCTTTCTGGATGTACCTGTTGGGCTAGTTGGCCCCCAGGGACCCTCAGAATTGAAGGGGATTTAATTCCCCATCTTAAAACGCGCCACGGGGCCTGTTTGCACACATGTCACCTGAAGCCCCGCCCTCCCTTCACCACTGTGCAAACGCGCCCGTGGCGCGTTTTAAGTTGGGGGATTAAGTCCCCTTGAATCCTGAGGGTCCCCGGAGTCCAACTAGCCCACCATATACCTCCAAAAAGCGCCACAGAGCTGCGTTGCAGAGAGGTGTAAAAAGGGGCGTGGCCTCTGTACACCTCTCTGCAAGGCAGCCCCTGGCGCATACTGGAGGTTCCTGGTGGGCTAGTTGGCCCCCAGGGACCCCCAGTATTCAAGGGGAATCGTTCCTCTCTGCAAACGCGCCAGGGGGCGCGTTTGCAGAGTGGTGAAGGAAGGGGGCGGGGCCTGCGGGCCCGAACGGTTTAAAAAAAAAAAAAAAATGGTCCCCTGAAGGGGGGCTGTGTGGCCCCCCTTCCTTTTTTTCTGTTTTTGGGCCCTGGGGACCCCATCCCCCAGGGCCTTACCCCTTTTTTAAATTAAAATAAAAAAAAACGGGAAGGGGGCCGCGTGGCCCCCTTCCCTGGGCCTGTATTGGCCCCGGGGACCCCATCCCCCGGGGCATGGCCTCTTTTTTTTTTTATTTGGAGGGGGCTGCATGGCCCCCTCCTCAGGCCATTTAAGGCCCTGGGGACCCCATCCCCGGGGCCGGCCTTGCACTTTTTTTTATTGTTTTTCTATTTTTTTACTTTGGGGAGGGGGCTGCGTGGCCCCCCTCCGTGGCCACTTATGGCCCCGGGGACCCCATCCCCGGGGCCTGGCCTCTCGTTGGGGACTGTGGGGGGTCCCCAAACCCCCCACAGTCCCGCCGGCTCCCCGCGTCCCTTGGGAGCCGGCATTGCTTTACCACATGGGGAGCAGCTAAGATGCTGCTCCCCATGTGGAAAGCTACTTGCTTTGGATATTGGAAGCGAGAGCAGGTTTCCTGCTCTCGCTTCCAATATCCAAAGCAGTTTGTAATGGCAGGACGGGAGCCGCGAGGCTCCGCGTCCTGTCATAGCAAACAGCAGTGTCCCGGGGGTAGGCACCCCGGGACACTGCAGGAGCCGGCCCTGGGGGGTGGCGGTCCCCAGGGCCACCACAGGCTCCAGGAGGGAGGCCGCGCGGCCCCCTCCCATTCAGGTCACAGCCCCGGGGAGGTGGTGGTCCCCGGGCTCTGGGGTCCGTAACGGACCCCCATATTTAAATGTTTAGTGCCCCGGGGAGGTGGCGGTCTCGGGCGTGTGGGGGCTGGAGCCCCCCACACAGGTTTTTCAATTATAAAAAAAAGCCCCGGGGAGGTGGTGGTCCCCGGGGCTGCGGGAGGGCTCAGAGCCCTCCCGCACCATTTTCAAAAGAAAGCCCCGGGGGTGGCGGTCCCCGGGCTTGGGGGCCCTTGGAGGCCCCCACACATAAATTTAACCCCCTCACCATGCCCCCGGGACTTGGGCCACCCGGGGGCAAAATGCAATTTTGGCAGGATTCGCGCACCCTGAGCGCATCCTGCCGATTTGTAAAAAAATTTTTTTTTTTTTTTTTTGCCCAGGGGGTCCTTGTGGGACCCCCTGAGCAAACCTAGGGGGTCAGGGTGTTTCTACCCTGCCCCCTTTGTGCGCTTTGCGCACTTGTTTCTGTCCCTTCTACCGAGGGACAAAATGGCTGCCAACATTTCCTGAATCGGAATGTTGACAGCCAGCTGACAGCCAATTAGCATGCAGCTCGTGATCGGGAGGGTACGCGGACCCTACTCGGCCATAGATATCACTATCTTTTTACTTTTGATTTTCTCAGCAACTACTGAACGGATTTACACCATTTAACAAAAGGGTTCTTTCTGAACCAAGAACTACCTCTTTGCCAAATTTGGTGTAATTCCGTTCAGCAGTTCGAGCTGTAGCCGTGTCTAAAGTTTCCTATGGAAAATTGCATGGGGAAAACGCGTTTTGGGACCCCCTTTTTCTCGGCCCCCGCTTGACGAATCCCCGAGACTTTCAGGGTAGGAGCGGACCGGAGCGGGCCACAAAGTTTGAAAATTTTGCGAAGATACGTCAACCGGCAAGAGAGTTATTTCAAATAGAATGTCGCGGATTTCCTATGGATAATAGGTTGTAACTATAACTATCTACTGGCGACCGCCAGTAGATAATATATATATATGTATATATATATAGATATATATATATACATATATACATTACCTACTGGCGGTCGCCAGTAGGTAGTTATAGTTAGGACCTAGTTTCCATAGGAAAAGCGTTTTTTGATTTGCCAATATCTTTGGCGCCGTTTGACGAATCATTCGCGAACTGTTTCCCCAAAACTAATGGTTCACTCAGGTCAGGTCCTGTCTTGAAATTTTCGGGGTGATTCGTCAAGCGGGGCCGAGAAAAAAGGGGGGTCCCAAAATGCGTTTTCTCCATGTTAATTTCCATAGGAACTTTAAACAAAGCTACAGCCCGAACTGCTAAACGGAATTACACCAAATTTAGCAAAAAGGTAGGTCTTGGTCCAGAAAACGTGCTTTTTTAAAATGGTGTAAATCCATTCAGTAGTTGCTGAGAAATTCAAAAAATAAAAATATTGATATCTGAGCACCGAGGAGGGTTCACGAACCCTCCCAAGCACGAGCTCAATTCTGATTGGCTGCCAACACTCCAAACCAGGAAGTGATGGCAGCCATCTTGTGACTCGGTAACCAATTCACAAGAAAACAGTAAAACAAAGATAAAAAACAAGAAAAGGGGGCAGGGTAGAAGCACCCTGACCCCCTAGGCGGGCTCAGGGGCCAAAAAAGCATTTTTTTTAAAAAACAAATCGGCCGAATTCGCGCTAGGTGAGCGAATCCGGGCGAACAAAATTAAAAAAAACAAAGCGCAGGCTCCCGCGCTTCGTTTCTTAAAGCCCCCAGGTGGGCCAGGTCCCGGGGGCAATGCCAAATTAATTTGCGGGGGCCCCCGCAGCCCCGGGGACCGCCACATCCCCGGGGCTTTATTATTTATGTGCGGGGGCCATGCTGCCCCCCGCAGGCCTGGGGACTGCCACATCCCGGAGCTTTATTACAATAAGAGGGTGGGCTCGCGGGCCCCCCAAGCCCCGGGAACCGCCGCCTCTCCAGGGCTGAGATAAATAATTAGTGTGGGGGAGCTCGAGCCCCCCCACACTGCCCAGGGACCACCACCTCCCTGGGACATTGAATATTTAAATACGGGGGTCCGTTGCGGACCCCCGGCCCCTGGGACCACCACCTCCAGGGGCTATGCAAATGGAGGGAGGGGGGCCACGCTGCCCCCCTCCTGGAGCCCTTCATGGCCCTGCGGACCGCCACTCCCCAGGGCTGGCTCCTGCATTGTCCTGGGTGCCCACCCCCGGGACAATGCTGTTTGCTATGGCAGGGTGGGAGCAAGGCTCCCACCCTGCCATAGCAAACTCTGCTTTGCTTCGTTGAAGCGAGAGCAGGAAACCTGCTCTCACTTCAACAAAGCAGGATTGCTTTTGGGCAAGGGGAGCTGCATGTCAGCAGCTCCCCTTGCTCAAAAGCAATGCCGGCTCCCGCAGGAGGCGTGGAGCCAGCTGGGACCGTGGGGGCATTGGGGCTCCCCCCATGGTCCCCAACGCTAAGGGCCAGCCCCGGGGATGGGGTCCCCGGGGCCAGAAGTGGCCCGGGAGGGGAGCCACTTGGCCCCCCTCCCATTTAAATAATAAAAAAAAAAACAGCAAGCCGGCCCCAGGGAATGGGGTCCCCGGGGCCAATAGTGGCCTAGGGAAGGGGGGCCACGCGGCCCCCGTCCCATTAAATATTTTTTTTAAAAAGAGGCCATGCCCCGGGCGATGGGGTCCCCGGAGCCACAAGTGGCCCAGGGAAGTGGGGCCACACAACCCCCTTCCCTAAAAATAAATAAAAGAAAAGGAGGCCATGCCCCGGGGGATGGGGTCCCAGGGGCTGATATTGGCCCAGGAAAGGGGGACCACGTGACTCCATTTCCCTATAAATAAATTTAAAAAAGGAGGCCATGCCCCGGGGGATGGGCTCCCCGGGGCCAAAATTGGCCTCGGGAGCGGGGCAGCGTGGCCCCCTTCCCGTTTAAAGAAAAAGAAAATTTAAAAAAGGGGTCAGGCCCTGGGGGATGGGGTCCCCAGGGTCCCAAAAATACTAAAAGAAGGGAGGCTACACAGCCCCCCTTCTAAAAAAATATTTTTTTAAAAGCTGGCATCTCGCCAGAGGCCCCGCCCCCTCCCTGCACCACTTTGCAAATGCGCCCCCTGGTGCGTTCTAAGTTGGCAAATTAAGTCCCCTTGAATACTGAGGGTCACTGAGGGCCAACTAGTCCACCAGGTACCTCCAGTAAGCGCCACAGAGCTGGATTGCAGAGAGGTGGTCGAGGCCACGCCCCTTTTACACCACTCTGCAAACGTGACTCTTGGCGCACTGCTGGTGGGGCGATGAGGTCCTCTTGTGTCCTGAGGACCTCAGGACACAAGTGGACTTCCTCCCCCGAGGAACAGCGCGCCAGGAGGCGCGTTTGCAAAGTGATGTAAAAAGGGGCATGGCCTCGGACCACTCACAGCAATCCAGCTGTGTGGGGCTTACTGGAGGTACCTGGTGGGCTAGTTGGCCACCAGGGACCCTCATGAGGAAAGGGGACTTCATCCCCCAACCAAGAGTGCGCCAGGAGGCGTCTTTGCAGAGTGGTGGAGAAAGGGGGTGTAGCTTCTGTCCACCTCTCAGCAATCCCACTGTGTGGTGCTTACTGGAGGTAAGAGGTAGGCTAGTTGGCCCCTAAGGACCCCCAGCAGTGAAGGGGACTTCAATCCCCATCCAAGAGCACGCCAGGGAGCGTGTTTGCAGAGTGGTGGGCAAATGGGGCGTGGCCTGTTATGAGAACTTAGCAATCCTGCTGTGTGGTACTTACTGGAGGTAATAGGAGGGGTAGTTGGCCCCCAAGGATGTCCTTGGGGGCCAACTACTCCTCTTGTTATCTCCAGTAAGTCCCACACAGTAGGTTTGCTAAGACGTCTTCGGAGGCCACGCCCCTTTCTCCACCACTCTACAAACACGCCTCATGGCAGACTAGGGGATGGGAGATAAAGTCCACTTTACTCCTGAGGGACTTTGGGGCCAAGAAGCCCTCCTGGTACCTCCTGTAAGTCCTAGGCAGCGGAATTCCTGAGCGCTGGTCGGAGGCCCAGCACCCTTTCTCTACTACTCTGCAAACGTGACTACTACTTAAAGAAGCATCTTTCTGCACCTCTGACTTAGAGGTAGTTTTAATCCCCCTGCCCTATTATGTACTAGGGCTTTACAGAGGAGGTCATGCCAATCACAGGGGTACCCCAACGCATAGTGTTCCCTAGTGTATGCAGGTGTTTTCACTGTATTCTAAGTGTCTACCCGTCAGCAAAACGTTGGGGGCACAGGATGACTTTGCAACAAGGCCTCTTTCTGCACCTCTGTTGGTTCTTTCTGCATATCTCTTGCTTCTTACTGCACTTTTCTTCGTTTTTCTGGACTTCTGTTGCCTCCTTATGCATATCTCTTGCTTCTTTCTGCACCTTTCTTTGTCTTTCTGGGCTTCTGTTGCCTATTTCAGCATTTCTCCTGCTTCTTTCTGCGCCTTTCTTCCTCTTTCTGCACATGTCCTACCTCTGTAGGCATAGTTAGAAATTAGCATTTATAAAACCTTAGAAATTCACTGAAAAAACCTTAGGTTTCAGGGACGTTATAGTTAGAAATTAGCATTTAAAAAACCTTTGTAAATTCACTGAAAAAACCATAGGCTTCAGGGACGTTATAGTTAGAAATTAGCATTTAAAAAACTTATGAAATTCATTGAAAAATGCATAGGTTTCAGGGACGTTATAGTCATAAATTAGCATTTAAAAAACCTTAGAAATTCACTGGAAAAACCACAGGTTTTAGGGACGTTATAGTTAGTTGGACATTTCACTCGTACAAAACCAGAGAAATTCGGCCGTTATAGTTAGTTGAGCTAACTATAACTCGCGCCCCCGCAATGCACTGCTGATGACGTCACATATTACATCACTCATGACATGGTCAGTGACATCACTGATGATATCACTGATGACATCTCAAATGACATCACTGATGACATCACTGATGACATCATCCACGTGATCATCTGATGCACCTCCTCACACCCTAATAAAACATTGATACACCCACTCTAAAATACAGAATGCTAATCTCAAAACCATAGACACACCAATACCAGTTAGTACATACCCACTCAGTAATTCCTAGATCTACACATACATCTACTCACTCACCCATACAGTCACTCATACATGCAGTCACTCATCAATACATCCACTAGCATATGCAGTCATACAACTATACAGACACTCACACACCGCCACTCACTCATAGACTTACTCACACACCTAGTCAGTCATGCAAAGAATCAATTACACTCCAATTTACTCACCTATACAGTTATACACACACCACGTCACTTATTTATACAGAGACTAACACATACTTACTCTCTTATACAATCACTGACACAAGGACACACTCATGCATACAGCCACTCTCACAATCACTCACTCTCACATATAGTCACTTATATACTCCAACACTCACATATACAGCCTTTCACATGTGGTTACTCACACATGTACCACTGAGACATCCATTCACTCACCAACACAACTATACACACACTCACCCACCCATACAGCCCTTCACAGATGCACTCTTGAACCCATACACCCAGTGAATCACCCACTCACACATCAATGCACAGAGTCACGCACCCCCCTCCCACCCACACAGACACTCAGGCACCCATACATATACTCAGACAACCAATCAATAACCCATATAGACACTCATGTAGCTACTCACCAACCCATGCAGCCGCTTACACACCAACAGACAGACTGATACAGACATTCACACAGTTTAGTCACTAACCCATGCATTCAGTAAGACACGTTTAATCACTCACTTATACAGTCAGTCACGCACCTACTAAATCATCAATTCAGACAGTCATACACCCACTCATTCTTCAATACACCTTGGCCTATATATATATAAAACATATTTAAACTTTATAGAAACACACAGTCACTGGATGGAGTCATCAGTGATGTCATCAGTGATGTCATTTGAGATGTCATCAGTGATGTCATCAGTGATGTCACTGACCATGTCATGAGTGATGTAATATGTGACGTCATCAGCAGTGCATTGCAGGGGCGCGAGTTATAGTTAGCTCAACTAACTATAACGGCCGAATTTCTCTGGTTTTGTACAAGTGAAATGTCCAACTAACTATAACGTCCCTGAAACCTGTGGTTTTTTTCATATATATATATATATATATTCACTGAAAAAACCATAGGTTTCAGACACGTTATAGTTAGAAATTAGCATTTAAAAAACCTTTGAAATTCACTGAAAAAACCATAGGTTTTAGGGACAGTTATAGTTAGTTGGACATTTCACTCGTACAAAACCATAGAAATTCCCCCGTTATAGTTAGTTCAGCTAACTATAACTCGCGCCCCGCAATGCACTGCTGATGACGTCACATATTACATCACTCATGACATGGTCAGTGACATCACTGATGACATCACTGATGACATCTCAAATGACATCACTGATGACATCATCCAGTGACTGTGTTTCTGTAAAGTTTAAATATTTTTAATATTTAGGGAAAGGTGTATTGAAGAATGAGTGGGTGTATAAGTGTGTGGATGAAGGATTTAGTAGGTGCGTGACTGACTCTATAAGTGAGTGATTAAACGTATCTTACTGAATGCAAGGGTTAGTGACTAAACTGGGTGAATGTCTGTAACCGTCTGTCTGTTGCTGTGTAAGTGGCTGCATGGGTTTGTGAATAGCTACATGAGTGTCTATATGAGTTATTGATTGGTTGTCTGAGTATCTGTATGGGTGCCTGAGTGTTTGTGTGGGTGGGGTGTGTGCGACTCTGTGCATAGATGTGTGAGTGGGTGATTCACTGGGTGGACGGTTTCAACAGTGCATCTGTGATAGGCTGTATGGGTGGGTAAGTGTGTGTAAGAGTGTGTTAGTGAGTGAATGTATGTCCCAGTGGTACATGTGTGAGTAACTACATATGTGAAAGGCAGTATATATGTGTGTTGGAGTATATAAATAGCTATAAGCGAGAGTGTGTGATTGTGAGAGTGACTGTATGGATGAGTGTGTGCTTGTATCAGTGATTGTATAAGAGCGTAAGAATGTGCTAGTATTTGTATGAGTAAGTGAGCTGGTGTGTGTATAACTGTATAGGTGAGTAAATGGCAGTGTGTTTAATTATTTGCATGACTGACTAGGTGTGTGAGTACCTCTATGGATGAGTGGCGGTGTTTGAGTGTCTATATAGGAGTATGAGAGCATATGATAGTCCTGTACTGAGTGACCGTAAGTATGAGTGACTGTACGGGTGAGTGAGTGGATGTGTGTGTAGACCTAAGAATCAGTGAGTGGGTATGTAGTTATTGGTGTTGGAGTGTCTATGGTTTTGCGAATGGCAGTCTGTAATTTAGAGTGGGTGTATCAAAGGTTATATTAGGGTGTGAGGAGGTGCATCAGATTATCACGTGGATGATGTCATCAGTGATGTCATCAGTGGTCATTTGAGATGTCATCAGTGATGTCATCAGTGATGTCACTGACCATGTCATGAGTGATGTAATATGTGACGTCATCAGCAGTGCATTGCGGGGGCGCGAGTTATAGTTAGCTGAACTAACTATAACGGGGGAATTTCTATGGTTTTGTACGAGTGAAATGTCCAACTAACTATAACTGCGATACAAAAGGGGATGATGGACGGAACGCTTGAGCCAATCAAACACTCACCCCAGTCAACTGATCTGGGTTTAATCCATCATCATTCTTTAGCTCACTCCACCACCCCAGTTCAGACATGGCCATATGCAAATCAGTCTGACCCTGTGCCTCATGGGAACAGTCCAGCCCGAACTGCCAAGCCATGTCTTCCCTGGACCGGAAACAAGCATCCTAGGACCGGTTTCTGGCATTTCAGCCGTCATCAGCCAGGCTTGCTTGAATCCAGTGGCAAAGTGAGCAAGGGACCCACGTCTGGGCATACCCCGCCAACTTAGGGCGACCAAAGCGATACAAAAGGGGATGATGGATCGGAACGTTTGAGCCAATCAAACACTCACCCCAGTCAACTGATCTGGGTTTAGTCCATCATCATTCTTTAGCTCACTCCACCACCCCAGTTCAGACAAGGCCATATGCAAATCAGTCTGACCCTGTGCCTCATGGGAACAGTCCAGCCCGAACTGCCAAGCCATGTCTTCCCTGGACCGGAAACAAGCATCCTAGGACCGGTTTCTGGCATTTCAGCCGTCATCAGCCAGGCTTGCTTGAATCCAGTGGCAAAGTGAGCAAGGGACCCACGTCTGGGCATACACCCGCCAACTTAGGGCGACCAAAGCGATACAAAGGGGATGATGGACGGAACGTTTGAGCCAATCAAACACTCACCCCCAGTCAACTGATCTGGGTTTAGTCCATCATCATTCTTTAGCTCACTCCACCACCCCAGTTCAGACATGGCCATATGCAAATCAGTCTGACCCTGTGCCTCATGGGAACAGTCCAGCCCGAACTGCCAAGCCATGTCTTCCTGGACCGGAAACAAGCATCCTAGGACCGGTTTCTGGCATTTCAGCCATCATCAGCCAGGCTTGCTGGAATCCAGTGGCAAAGTGAGCAAGGGACCCACGTCTGGGCATACCCCCGCCAACTTAGGGCGACCAAGCGATACAAAGGGGATGATGGACGGAACGTTTGAGCCAATCAAACACTCACCCCCAGTCAACTGATCTGGGTTTAGTCCATCATCATTCTTTAGCTCACTCCACCACCCCAGTTCAGACATGGCCATATGTAAATCAGTCTGACCCTGTGCCTCATGGGAACAGTCCAGCCCGAACTGCCAAGCCATGTCTTCCTGGACCGGAAACAAGCATCCTAGGACCGGTTTCTGGCATTTCAGCCGTCATCAGCCAGGCTTGCTTGAATCCAGTGGCAAAGTGAGCAAGGGACCCACGTCTGGGCATACCCCGCCAACTTAGGGCGACCAAAGCGATACAAAGGGGATGATGGACGGAACGCTTGAGCCAATCAAACACTCACCCCCAGTCAACTGATCTGGGTTTAGTCCATCATCATTCTTTAGCTCACTCCACCACCCCAGTTCAGACATGGCCATATGCAAATCAGTCTGACCCTGTGCCTCATGAGAACAGTCCAGCCCGAACTGCCAAGCCATGTCTTCCCTGGACCAGAAACAAGCATCCTAGGACCGGTTTCTGGCATTTCAGCCGTCATCAGCCAGGCTTGCTTGAATCCAGTGGCAAAGTGAGCAAGGGACCCACGTCTGGGCCTACCCCCGCCAACTTAGGGCTGACCAAGCTGATACAAAGGGGATGATGGACGGAACGTTTGAGCCAATCAAACACTCACCCCCAGTCAACTGATCTGGGTTTAGTCCATCATCATTCTTTAGCTCACTCCACCACCCCAGTTCAGACATGGCAATATGCAAATCAGTCTGACCCTGTGCCTCATGGGAACAGTCCAGCCCGAACTGCCAAACCATGTCTTCCCTGGACCGGAAACAAGCATCCTAGGACCGGTTTCTGGCATTTCAGCCCTCATCAGCCAGGCTTGCTTGAATCCAGTGGCAAAGTTGACTGGGGGTGAGTGTTTGATTGGCTCAAATGTTCCGTCCATCATCCCCTTTTGTATCGCTTTGGTCGCCCTAAGTTGGCGGGGGTATGCCCAGACGTGGGTCCCTTGCTCACTTTGCCACTGGATTCAAGCAAGCCTGGCTGATGACGGCTGAAATGCCAGAAACCGGTCCTAGGATGCTTGTTTCCGGTCCAGGGAAGACATGGCTTGGCAGTTCGGGCTGGACTGTTCCCATGAGGCACAGGGTCAGACTGATTTGCATATGGCCATGTCTGAACTGGGGTGGTGGAGTGAGCTAAAGAATGATGATGGATTAAACCCAGATCAGTTGACTGGGGGTGAGTGTTTGATTGGCTCAAACGTTCCGTCCATCATCCCCTTTTGTATCGCTTTGGTCGCCCTAAGTTGGTGGGGGTATGCCCAGACGTGGGTCCCTTGCTCACTTTGCCACTGGATTCAAGCAAGCCTGGCTGATGACGGCTGAAATGCCAGAAACCGGTCCTAGGATGCTTGTTTCCGGTCCAGGGAAGACATGGCTTGGCAGTTCGGGCTGGACTGTTCCCATGAGGCACAGGGTCAGACTGATTTGCATATGGCCATGTCTGAACTGGGGTGGTGGAGTGAGCTAAAGAATGATGATGGATTAAACCCAGATCAGTTGACTGGGGGTGAGTGTTTGATTGGCTCAAACGTTCCGTCCATCATCCCCTTTTGTATCGCTTGGTCGCCCTAAGTTGGCGGGGGTATGCCCAGACGTGGGTCCCTTGCTCACTTTGCCACTGGATTCAAGCAAGCCTGGCTGATGACGGCTGAAATTCCAGAAACCGGTCCTAGGATGCTTGTTTCCGGTCCAGGGAAGACATGGCTTGGCAGTTCGGGCTGGACTGTTCCCATGAGGCACAGGGTCAGACTGATTTGCATATGGCCATGTCTGAACTGGGGTGGTGGAGTGAGCTAAAGAATGATGATGGATTAAACCCAGATCAGTTGACTGGGGGTGAGTGTTTGATTGGCTCAAACGTTCCGTCCATCATCCCCTTTGTATCGCTTTGGTCGCCCTAAGTTGGCGGGGGTATGCCCAGACGTGGGTCCCTTGCTCACTTTGCCACTGGATTCAAGCAAGCCTGGCTGATGACGGCTGAAATGCCAGAAACCGGTCCTAGGATGCTTGTTTCCGGTCCAGGGAAGACATGGCTTGGCAGTTCGGGCTGGACTGTTCCCATGAGGCACAGGGTCAGACTGATTTGCATATGGCCATGTCTGAACTGGGGTGGTGGAGTGAGCTAAAGAATGATGATGGATTAAACCCAGATCAGTTGACTGGGGGTGAGTGTTTGATTGGCTCAAACGTTCCGTCCATCATCCCCTTTGTATCGCTTGGTCGCCCTAAGTTGGCGGGGGTATGCCCAGACGTGGGTCCCTTGCTCACTTTGCCACTGGATTCAAGCAAGCCTGGCTGATGACGGCTGAAATGCCAGAAACCGGTCCTAGGATGCTTGTTCCCGGTCCAGGGAAGACATGGCTTGGCAGTTCGGGCTGGACTGTTCCCATGAGGCACAGGGTCAGACTGATTTGCATATGGCCATGTCTGAACTGGGGTGGTGGAGTGAGCTAAAGAATGATGATGGATTAAACCCAGATCAGTTGACTGGGGGTGAGTGTTTGATTGGCTCAAACGTTCCGTCCATCATCCCCTTTTGTATCAACTAACTATAACTGTCCCTAAAACCTATGGTTTTTTCAGTGAATTTCAAAGGTTTTTTAAATGCTAATTTCTAACTATAACGTGTCTGAAACCTATGGTTTTTTCAGTGAATTTCAAAGGTTTTTTAAATGCTAATTTCTAACTATAACGTGCCTGAAACCTATGGTTTTTTCAGTGAATTTCAAAGGTTTTTTAAATGCTAATTTCTAACTATAACGCCCCTAAAACCTATGGTTTTTTCAGTGAATTTCAAAGGTTTTGTAAATGACAATTTTTAAATGTATTACTTGTTATATTTATTTTTTTGATACTGATTTACTACATTTTTTTAAACTCTTTATTTTTACATATTTTATTTTTTAAATTACATTGTAATTTCATTATACATTACATTACAAAATATACTTTCTCAGAATGAATTACTTTAGTTTAAATACTTTGCAAATAGGCAATAGACTTTTAAGTACAGTAGTTACAGTTGTTGCAATGGGCAACACAATTTCAAACACAATGCAACATTGAGCTCAATGTGAATTTCTAGTTAAATGCAATTAGTTACTTTATGGATTACTTTTCTAACCACAGGACTGGATCCTAGATTCAGTCCTGGGACATCTCCTGTAAACAGTTGAGTAAAAGCGTTTTGGTTACAGTAGTGATTTTTAAGGAATATTATTGTATTTTAAAAGTTGACACTTAGAAACTTTTTCACATAGAATCACCAATGTTATCCTATGGGAGGAAATTCACTTAGCAGGTAAGTAGTGTTATCGTTACTTTTTCTTACTCAGTGGTGGATCCTGTATCCAGCACTGGTGCATCTCCTGTAAACAGTTGAAAGAATGCGTTTAAGTCATACAGGCGATTTTTAAGGAATATTAGTAGTTTGTGAAAATCGACACTTTGAAACTTTTCTGCTGAAAACCAGACAATGGATTCCAATGGAAGGAAATACAAGTTACTGGTAAGTACGGTTAGAATTACTTTTCATGGTCAGTGCTGGGCTAAAAGATGCAGCACTGGGTTCTCTCCTGATAACAGGTGAGCAATACGTAACTGAACGAAGTACA